>PVLD010002348.1:79771-168726 GCA_004027595.1 Dinomys branickii | reverse complement strand
TGAGGCTCGAGTAGTTTTTTTTTTTTTTTTGTAACCAGGTTCACCGGAGCCCCACCTAGTTCAAGTTCTGGCAGCTTCCTGAGGTAGGGCTTCTCTTGGGAAATAAGCCCCTGCTTTCGCCCGAGGTGGGGCTAAAGAGCGCAACCTTTCACCTACTTGGGAAACAGTTCCTAGACGGACGGAACAATCAATTGGGTGGTGGAGGAGCAAGAGGAAGAGGAAAATGAAGAAGACCCGAAGGAGTAAAGGAGGGCCCAATCCCATTGCTAGGTTAGAGTCTTCATTCTTACCGAAGTGTTTTTGCTATGTACGTATTTATGTTTTGCCGTGCAGGCGGGGTGTGTGTGTGTGTGTGGTTTCCTTTGGAGACGCAGTTTACCTACAGAGTGCTTTTTTTCCTTGTGCAGTGTCCCAAAAGGGACACAATGGCAAGCCCTAAAAATAAACATACACTTTTTCAGATTCCTAAAACTGTCATTTGTGTTTTTTGGGAGGCAGGGTCTCACTATGTGGCACGGGCTGGCCTCGAACTCATGGTGATCCTCCCACCTCCGCCTCCCGAATGCTGAGATTACAGGCTTGTGACACAAAGCCCGACTCAAAAAAAGCAATCATTTGGAGTAAACTTTATCATTTGAAAATAAATAGGAAACTTGCAGCATAGTGGGCACATTTAGGGGGACATTTAGAGAAAAACGGGTCATGTGCTGTGTTATCTGAAGCCCACATTAGAGAAAGAGTAACAGACACACTTTGAAATTTTGAGCCTCGTCTGACTTTTTATTTTGCAAAATTTGACGGAAAATTGTGCGAAATCAGATAATGAATCTCGGCCAGGGAGGAAGGAACATGGATACGCGGACGATCTCATGATCTATACTGAGGTAGAGACTGCAGTAATAAAAGCGCATTTGTGGTTCTTTAGGGGGCGTCCCTCTTCTCTCCTGGAGGGTTCGCCTCCCCCTAGTTCTCCCATTCCTGACAACCCCCGCCCCCGCCCCGGCCGCGCCGGGCCCTTCCCACCCACCCCGTCCCGCCCCGCGGCGGCTGCGGCTGGGTCCGGACGGTGGCAGCTCCACAGAATGACCCATAGTAACCCTGCCCCTCCCCGCCCGCCAGCGCCGCTCTCCCGTCCCGCCTGCGATAGGCCCGGCCCTGCACGCGCCACCGCCTGCGGGCCAATTGGCGGCGGCCTCTTTGCATATGCAACGAGCACCACCGGGGGTGCGCAACGCGGGCTCGGCGCCACAGACGCTGCTCGCCTGCGCTGGGGAGTTACGCGGCCGTTGTCAGCGCGGCCGGGCTGGACGGGGAGCTTGCGGTTCGGGTAGGGTCCGGTCGTCCGCGCTCAGAGTGGCCAAGGCGGCTGCGCCAGGGTCCCCAGCAGGCGACGCCGGGCGTGAATGTTTCGGGGCGCCGTCAGGCCCGTGTGGGCCGGAGGAACCGCGGCCCCGGCTAGGCGGTGAGCGCGGCGCCTGTGGTGCGAGCGGCGCGACCGGGTGGGCGGTGGGGTCCCGCGTGAGACCCGGATGGACCCGCGGGGCGGCCGGCGCGGGGATGCTGCTGACGGGCGTGGGCGCCCGGACCCCGACGTGGGCGGCCTGTGGCGCGGGGGCGAAGTGGCTGGCAGCCGGGGGTCGTGCGCCGCCCACGGAGGCTCACGTAGGCGGGAGGCGCGGAGGGGCGCGGGGGTGCGGCTGCGGGGGCGGGGTCGCCCACTCCGCGCGGGGCTGCGGCGGCCATGGGAGGAGACTGAGCCCGCGGCAGCGGAAAACCCGGGCTGGAGGCTCGGGCGTCCGTGTTGCCGCGGGGTGGGAGGAATTGGGGGTGTGGGCTGGGTCGACCCGGCCTGTTGGTCCGAGACGTGCTCGATGGCGGTGGGAATGGGCTCGAGACCGACGGGTGGGGTGGGGAGCTATCGGATCACTTTTCCCTAAGCGCGACTTCCCGACCCAGTAGTGTGTCGCAGGATGCATGCGCCAGGCGGCCCGGCGGGGTCGGTGTTCTCGGGCCCATTTCCCAGAGAAGACCCCGAAGCGCAGCTGGAACCGGCCTGCCCAGTTTCGTTCTAGAAAACGTGCTCCAAGCTACTGTATATAAGGCCTCGTCGAAATAAAGTACAGAAACGTCAGGAACATTTTATGGGAGCTAGAGAGGGAATAAACAGGCTTTGTGAAAGCGGTTATAGCCGAATAAAGACAAACAGCTGACATTTATTGAGCCTTTATGATATGCCACGCACTGTGTTGTACGAGCTTTATGCGCAGTGTGTCTTTACACTGTTAACAACCCTTTAGGGTGGTGTTTATTCCCTTTTTACAGCTAGAGAAACTGCAGTGTGGACACGTTAGCTTGCCCCAGATCTAGCTAGTAAGAGGAGAAGCTGAGGTTCAGATAGGCCAGTCTAAATCCAGAGCTCTTACATCTGACCGCTGCAGTGTGCTGCCTCTGCTTGGTGGCTGGCTGAATAGTTTTCCCAGAGGATTTTGTTCTGGGTGGCCTGGAGACCTGTAGTGTGATACCACTTCTTATCATTGCAACCCATTTTGTATCCACAGATTGGTTCTGAAGAGTCACTCAGCACTGCCGAGTTGCTCTTGAAAGTGTTAGAAGGTTTTGCAGGCAAGAAGGGTTAGCATGTGGGAGTCCGCTGCACAGATCTTATACGTGGGGATGAGGCGGGCTGCCCTGGGCGTTCTAGCCTGCTTTTGCTCTGGAGGCATTCCCTGGATTTTTCTCTCCCTCCCAATGTGTTGCTTCTGTGAGATGGCAGTGTTATCAGAGGTAGGACTAGGTGATCCGTTTGATCTAAGGGTCAAGGTTGACAGTTCTTAAGGGCATAGTTACTGGGTTTTCAGGTCCTTGGACTGAATGACTTGGAGCGAAGGGAAGAATAAAGGGTGAACAAGCAAAAAGAGAAGGTCATCCTCTGGTTTGGGGATGAAGGTGAGTCAGATCCCGTAGCCTTAAAATCTATCCAATGTGCTTATGTACAATCCTGTCTGGTTCTAGTTAAATGGCTAGTTCATTCTTTGAATTAATAGCTCAACTACAGCTTTTCAGCTTCTGTGTCAAGCACCTTGTGAGGTGCTAGGAGTACAGCCTGGAGCTGAAGTGATCTGCCTGGTGCCCTTAAGGCAGGAAACTCCAAGCAAATAATCCTCTGGATAAGTAATTACAAGTTATGCAGTGAAGGAAAGGTATGGAATCGATGAAGATTACAAGGAGGATTGTGACTTAGACAGAAATCTACAAGATTTTTTGATAGGGTGAAATTTTATTAGATAACAGTCATGCTTTCTGAGGCGGTACTTAAATGTACCTAACTGAAGAGTTTGAGCAGAGAGTTTTCTTTTTTTGAGAGGTCAGGGGCACAGTAGGCAGACTGACCTGGTGCACAGGCTAAAACAGGACCACCAGGAGTTCAAGGCCAACGTGGGCCCTTTTGCTCTTGTTGCTTTTGCTGTCTTCCTCCGCAATGGACTATTGCCCTCTGCCATGTGCCACTGTGCCTTGGAGCCAGTTGAGTATAGACTAAAACCTCCACTGTGAGCTAAATAAACCTTTCCTTCCTTAATTTTGGGCATCAGGTATTTTGTCTCAGCAATAAGAGAAAAGTAACCAAGACCTTGAGCTGTAAGGGAATAGGAGTGACTGGAAAGTGAGAGCACACACATCGCAGATGTTCCTGCAGGGACATGTGGTGAGTACTGTGGTCAGTGCTGTGGAGTGCTCTTATGAGAGGACACTTGAGAATCATCTGCTGAATCTAGGGCCCTGGCGCTGGTTGGTGACTTTCTTAAGAGCTGCTGGTGTGGTAGTAGGATCGGGATGGGGAGCAAATGGGAGGTAAGGGGAATGGAAACTGCCAAGTACTCTACATAGGAAACTTAAGAAATTTGACTTTTCAGATCTTTGGTTTAAATGCTGATGGGAAGGTTGACTATAGATGAGAAAAGTTTACTATTTTGTTTGCAGTTCTGGGAGGATGGAGGTGTAAGGCACAGCTGAGGCCTGTGACTTAGCTGGACAGAGGCATACCTCTCTTCTGTAGCAGAGGTGGCAAACCTCTGGCATGTGCGCCTCACAGACTGTTGCCATTGAAAATTCTATAAGGTTCACATCACTGTTCTATAATGACAGAAGACGGGGTTGTAACTGACCCCTCCGTATCAGTCAGTACTTTATGGCAGAACCCTCACCACATTCCCTAAAATGGTAGAAACTGTTACATTTCTAAAAACTAGCCCAGTTTTAGCTATGACCCAGTGTTTTAGAAGACCCACAGAAACATTATGTGCAATTGATTAAATACGTGGTTTAGTTTCTAGATTTATCCACCCTAATAGGGTGTATAATTTCATCTGATTTTTGATTATAGGGTCCTGAAAAAAGAGCTGTAAATGTTACATCTTATACCTTTGGTACTGGCATGTTTTTGGTTTCATAAGAAAAAGTTTTCAAAATACTTCTGTTTTTCTGACATTTTAAGTGCCTTCATTTTTTTTTTTTAAGTTTTAGCATCTGTTACTACTGGAATATGTTTACTTATATGCTACCAATGTTTCTCATTTTGAAGGATGATTTAAGTGTGCTTAATTGATCTGCTATTTATTTAGAATTCAAGATATTTAACCTTTAAAAAAAACTCATCTCCAGATACAGATATCTGTTTGTGAAGGTAGTTTCTATAAGAAAAAGTAGGATCATCGATTTATTCATTATTAACTCATATGTAGTGCCTTGCAAGGCACTGGGAATTCAGAAATGATTAAGAGATAATTTCTGTTCTCATAGAACTCAAGGTTCATAGGAAGTGTGTGAACAAACATGGTGTGGTATTGTGAATGGAAGAAGGCATATAAGCAGAGGTACTAGTGTGGTGTCCTCTGTATAGCTGTGGAAACTGCTAGGAAATACAGACAGTACAGGGTGGGTTTAGAAGAGGGGAAGAAAGAGAGGGGACTTTGCAGTGAAGGTGAGCCAGGTTTTCCAAGATGAACTGGAGTTGTACCAGGTCAACAGGAAGCCAGGAAATAAAATGTTTTACCTTGAATTGGACCAGGGTTATGCATATATGCATATATAGGTTATGTACATGTTGGATATGTTATAATGGTTTTGAGAAATGTTACTAGGAAAGATAAAAATATTTTCATACTATCAACATTGGTCAAGAGGTAAAAAGCTACCCATTTTTCTTTGTCCTGGGTTTTTTCTTTTTTTTTGGAGACAGGGTCTCACTGTGCAGTTCAAGCTGGCCTTCAACTCACTGTATAGCCTAAGCTGGTCTCAGACTCACAGTGATCCTCCTACCTCAGCCTCTCAAGTGCTGGGATTACAGGTGTGTGCCACCACACCTGGCATTGTCCTGGCTTTTCTGTCTGCTATTTAAAATAGAAAGTAGTTGAACTTAATATATTCACTGGTGGTTTTCTCTTTTTCTAAACAACTAGTTTTTCAGATAAAAATAATAGGTAACACATTTACAGTAACTTGTGGCCAGGTGCTATAATTCTCTTTTCAGTCTCATGAGAGGTATTGTTTTATTATTATTATTTTATAGATGAGGAAACTAGGGCAACAGGGGAGCCTAAGTGACTTGCCTGATTTGTGGTGGGTTTCTGCCCACATAGTTTGTTTTCTGAGTCCATGGTGGTCTTCACCCCCAATTATGGGTTGAGCCCAGGGTTACTCTACCATAGAGCTGCGTCTCCAGCCCTTTTATTTTTTATTTTGAGACATGATCTTGCTGAGTTGGTCAAAGCCAGCCTTGAACTTGCATCCTCCTACCTGAGTCGAACCTCCCCAGAGTCCATAGTCTTAACCCAAGCACTATACTTCTTTAGGTGACCTTTGGCTTGAAGTTCATATTATCTTCTGAAGTCATGATTGTATCTGGGAGGGAGCTATAGTTACGTTTAGGGGCAATGTTTCTATCTGTTGTAATTATATATAGTTAATTTCTCCAGATAAAAACTTCAATTTTTTACAGTGAGGAAAACAAGGAATAACAGACTAGATTGGAAGAATTTAACTTCTTGTGCTTGAACACAAATATTTCAGGATATATTCTTTTTTTTTTTTTTTTTTTTTAAGCTAAACAATCTTTATGGGGCTCAGATCAGGAGTCTGTTTGAATACCTCTGTGAACCTGTAAATTTTCTTCTCTATATTCTTTTGTGCCTGTTTCTATAGCTCATAATCTGTAGTATCTTCCCATGATGAATCTTGGCCACCTTCTTTCTCTTCTCCAGAGTGGCTGTCCCTGTGGCTGTTCTCATGAGCCAGGTGACCGAGAAGGCAGACTTCTGCTGAGCTGCAGAGGCACAATTCTGAAGGCATGGGGAATCCTGGCTTGTTCTTATCATGGGGTGGTAGGTTCCCATCTCAGACACTTTGAGGTGGTCTGGGGCTGCTTGACTTTGCCTGGTCTGCCTGAAGGTGTGGGTGGGGACCAGGAAGCAGTAGGGGCCACAGGATTGGCTGGTGTTCATCTGCCTATGGAGGAAGGCCAAGTATTTCAGCTTGTTTCTATAGAAATTTCTGGAAATATTGATGCCCTCAACATATAACTACCACCTTCTGGTGCAGTAGTACTTGTAGGGCCACAATGGCCAGCAGGTGGCCCACGAGATGGTCTTGGCCATACAGTGCCAAGCTCTCTATCATCTTCAACAGCTGCTTAAAAAGGGTATGTTCTGCTTTCCCTCATGGGATCAATTATGCTTTTTTTCTTTTTGTGATGCTAGGACTCAAAACCAGGGTTTATACAAGCTAGACAAATATACTGCCATTGAGATACATCCTCAGCTTTTTTAGACTTGTCTTTAGATCAAGAATATGAAGGAATTTGAGATACCATAATCTGATAATTTCATTTTTTTTAACCCTTTTAAAGAAACTATAGAGAGCCTTTCTATATGTTTGAAAAGTTATTTTATAATGCTCTATTCAGGTAAGGAAGCTATTATATTTCCCCAAATCTTCCAGTTAATATCTGTTCTGAGTTTGGTGTTTTATTATCCCTATGTGTTTCCCCATGGTTTTAATAAACATTCGTGTATCATCTAGTGTATAGTATTGTTTTGTATATTTTTAAAAAGATGGTGCTGTATGTATTCTTTAGCAACTCTCCTTTCCCTGGTGTTACTTGCCTGTATGGATTCTGCGACTAGGTTTCATTAGGGTGGGTACATGTTAGGTCATTTGTCCTTTGACATGGTGTTACATTTTAGGGCTATACCACATTTTAGGCCTTTACCATTTATTTCTCCTTTCCTTTGTGGGTAGTCCTTTAGGTGGTGATTCTCGTTTTTTAAAAAACTACAAATAGTACTGTAGGTAGTCTTAAACACAGTTTTTGTCTGATCTGTTTTTGATACTGCAGTTATCCTGAACTCCTTTTTCCTTATTCTTCACTGTCTTAGCCCTTCTCTAACCTTTGATTTGACTTGAGGTACCTTGAGTCTAAAACTATAATGGGCACTTTTCCTCTTAAGGCTCTTCTTAGAACTTTATTTTAGTTAGCTTTTGTTTTACTCTTTGTTTCTGTTTATTTTGTCCTTAATAATTTACATTTATATACATCTAATATAGTTTACTTATAATTTCATAAGACTATAGGGACAGTCACAAGTGTGACTTGGACAATTTTTCTCTAATGTACCTTTTAAAAAATTTAGGGTTTATCTTATGTTTAATTATTTTAGAAATATATACAACACACTGATAGTAGGTTAACATCATATAATTAGGCGTCTACTTTTGTCAGTGTGCAGTACCTTTTGTAACAATGACCCTGTTAGTTGGGGTGGCATTTCTAAATGTGTTTTCCTATGTCATCAACCTTGTCGTTGCTGATTGAAGAAGGAACTGTTGTTATCCATATGTAAACTTAGCAGAGTTGGATGCTTTACCTTTGTCTACCTTTCCTATCAGCTGTGTAGCGGAAAATTGTAACTCTTACCTCACAGGGTTATCGTGAGGGTTGAGGGAGCTCAGAGACGTAGTTTGGGGCACATAGCCTGGTGGTTGGCTTCTTTTATCTTTTTGTTTTGCTCTGTCTTCTCTTTTTATTTTGTTTTTTCTGTTTTCTCTTTCTTTTCCTTCCCTTTGTTTTGGATGAATCCAGCATGTTAGTGAACCTGTTATATAAACAAAAGACTTCGTGCTATAGTTTTTTTATCTTAAAGAGAAAACTGGCAAAACAACAATGAAGACAACAAAAATAAAAACAGCACAGAAACAACAAAAATGATACATGACCTCAAAACAAAGTGACAGGAATTAACAATGGTTGCCATAGTACATCTGTTATCTTCAACAAAGTTGTGCAGTCCACCACGTGTAAGAATGCAAGATTGATCAAACAATCAAAGACAATAACAAGTAAAAAAAAATGGAAATGATACAGAACTTGACCATACAAGATGATGGGAATTCAATAATGCATTTTAGAGAGACTGGGAAATACTTATTTCTTCTAGACAAGAGTTTTCAAGCTGCATGCAGCTGCAGATAAAATGTAATTGGTTAATAAGAGGCATACTGGACAGAGAGGTTGTGTTTGGCCAAGCTGGCAAGGGAAGGGTCAGCTAAGCAAAACAGATTTGAGTTGAGTTAGAGGTGGATGCTCAGGCCAGGTGTCATCAGGCAGTGGAGTGGGCAGAGCAGATTGACAGAACATTGCTTTTTCTCTGCCTAGGAGGATGGAGGAGGCTATGAGGGTATTAAGGAGCAGACTCTGAAGAGACAAAGACAGTCAAGACCTCACATAAAGTCTGTAATTACTGGTTCAACTCAGAAAGTAATTGTTGAAGTTAAAGCTTATATAGGAATAGGGGAGAAGCAGCTAGCAAGTGAGAAGAGCAGGATAATGTTGTTACATGAGGAGCCCCGGGGTTTGGCCCAAGTTGTCAGACTGCTGCTGGGACTGGTGGTACACCAGTGACCACCTCATTTAGTCTTACTGCACTTTGCTTGTCTGCAACCCTTCCTTGCTTTAAAAGAATCAGTCTACTTCTCCACGGGTGTTTTTCTTTTTCATCTCCCTTTTTGTTTTACTTGGCTCTGAATTTTTGTACCTGGGCTATAATTTTTTTTTTTTTGTTTTTTGAGACAGGATCTTGCTATGTTGTTTAAGCTGTTGTACTGTGTAGCCCAGGCTGGCTTTGAACTTGCGATCTTCCTGCCTTAGCTCCCTGAGTGCTTGGATCATAAGTATATGTTACCACACCTTGTTCATAATTGTTTATTTTTTCTGTTTGATTTGAGACAGGGTTTTGTTCTGTAGTTCAGACTGGCCTTAAACTCACTATGAAGTCCAAGCTGGCCTCAAACTTGCAATGATCCTCCTGCCTCAGCCTCTTGAGTCCTGGGATTACAGGTACACACCGTGATGCTTGGCTTATTTTATGTGTTTATTGCATGGAATTCACTGGCGTATTTGTGTGGGTCCCTACCTCTCTAGACTCCTCCATGAATAGACTTTCATATTAAGATCCATCTTGGAGGCCAGTGGGCAGGAAATAGGTGGATCTGAATGAGACACATCCTTTCTCTCATGTCATGAATCTATAGGCATTTGATTTTGAGACATAGTGAATTCAGAAATACTATTTACTTATGAGGGAAAATAAGTGCCTTAAGAGATCAACAGATAGAGAAGTTTGGGCAGAGCTTCATCTGTCAGAGATGTTTAATGAGTTGAAGTGTTAAGAAATCCCTGGAATTTATACATGGAAGGAAGGACATTCCAGGTGGAGGTAACAGCTACAGAGAGCAAATTTAAAGAAGGCAAGTAAGGGGCTAACATGGTGAATAGCAGTGGTTTTATTTAATTAATTAATTAATTGATTAATTTGGAGACAGGGTTAACTCTGCAGTTCAGGCTGGTCTTGAACTCACTGTGTAGCCCAGGCTGTTCTCAAACTCACAGCAGTCCTCCTGTCTCAGCCACTTGAGAATAGCACTGATTTTAGTGTAGAGAATGTGAAGTACTAAGACCCTTTGATTGGGGGATACCACTTTATCACTAATCGGGAAAAACAAAAGATGGAGTGTCAGTGGGAGAGTACTGCTTATTGAAGTGGAAAAGAAAATTCAATTTTTAAGATTTTGTGTATCATTTTTAAAATGTGAGAGACAAGGATTCCTTGAAAATGCTAGAGTAGGCGTCAGGTAGGTATGTGATGGCTAGATTGGGTAGTGAAGGAGAGTAGCAGAGTTCTGGACTTAAAACTTTGGAGAATGTGTTAAGAAGAACTCAGTTAAAGATGTATCAGGAAGCTAGGTGAGGCATTAAGCTGGGAGGTAATCCCAGCACTGAGAAGGCTGAGGCAGGAGGATCGCCGTGAGTTTACAGCCAGCTTGGGCTACATAGTGAATTCAAAACCAATGTGAACTATGTTCTCACAGATAAACACACAAACAGAAAGGTGCATGAAGTAATTGTCAGGGACCCACTAGGTATTGTCTGTGGAGGCCTCAGCTAAGGCTAGGTGCCACAGAGTCACAGTCCATGTCCGTGTCAAGTCAGGGTGCTGCTTTGGTCCTCAGTTATTACCAGAAGTCGAGCATTAGTTATTACAAAATATGGAAAAAAATATGGTTGGGTAGCTCTCCAGCTGGCAGCCTTGACAGTAGAAGTGAAGGGAATGCTGTGATTCTGCTGGGAGTATTTGTGTTTTAGAGCTTTAGAGTACAGTATTGGTGCTCAGGAGCTCTCCATCAAGGACATGGTTGCCAAAGAAATCATCTCTGATTGAACTCTGGACTGGGATCCTCAGGCAGGAGGCCAGAAGCTGTCTGAAGTGGGGTGAGGGAGCACGTCCAGTGCGTGAGGGTTGTGGGCCACTGTGGAGCCATTCCTGCACTGCTCATTTTAGTTTGGGTTAGTTCTGTAATGATAGGAATCTTATTTCTTTGGGGTCATAGATGTGAAATATTACTTGCATCTCTGGCTTTACATGTTATATTTGAGTCATTGTCAGTAATGTAATACTGTTATTTTTGTGGCATTTTCCCTCCTTTTGGTGCATATAATGTTTACCATAAATATACACATTCCATGAGAAACTTCAAGTAGGGCAAATGCTCAACAGGGGGAAGTTCAAAATACATAATTAAAGCTATTCCTAAGTTTATAAAATTATGTAAAAGTACTAAAAATACTTTTTATAGAAGAAAAATTAAAATACTTTGTGAGGAATTGTTTACTGTAGTCATGCTTGTTAGTATCTGGAATCTGCCTTTCTTGCCATGCATGCATGCTTGTGTCCACCTGTGTGACGGGTGCTCCCCCTGGAGCTGTTCAGGCAGACACTAGGGGTAGAGTGCCGAATAAGACAGACACTGTTCCTTCATGGTGTGGGCAGAGGGAAGGTGGGCATTGAACAGTTCCATAAGCAAAATTTTAATTACACATACAGTAGGTAATGTGAGGACAAATTTTAGGGTGCTGAGAGTGGGGCTAGACTAGGTCGTCTGGGGAGGAAGTGGCATGAACACACATGGAGGGGCAGAGTGGTGTGGGATGGGGCGAGTGGGCAGAAGCTTAAAGCTTTTGAGGGTAGGTGTAGACTTGGCATTACGGGAACTCCCCAAGAAAACCAGAGGGGCAGGAGTTTGGGGGGTCCAGATGAAACTGGACACAAAGATAGACAGGACACAGTATGTGCAAGATAGGAGTAAAACTGAAGCGCTGTCTTCTTAGAGGCAGAGCAGCAGAGTGGGAAGGGCGGGAGCCCTGGTCGGGGGCTGCTGTGCCAAGTGGGGTGCGGCGCCATCTCGGCTCAGGATGCTGCTTGGGTCCTCAGCTGTTAGCAGAAGTTGAGCATGAATTGTCACAAAATATGGAAACAGCTCTCATTTTCTTGTGGTTTGAATCACTGGATTAGAAATGTTAGAATTAAACAAAATTATCTTTAGCAGTAGTAAAGCATCTACAACCTCTCCTAACAATGCAGATCATAATTTATAATTCTCTGGAGTTGTATGTTTTAAACAGAAATAGTGTCTTTATTTTCTAGGTTCTGTTTAGTTTCTTAAAAAAAAGACTGACTTGGTGTTTAAGGATTTTAGTAAATTTGTAGGCATTATAAAGCATTTGTATGTTAGCCTAAAGTTCTTAATTATAACAATATGTGTCAAATGAAAAAATTTGGAAAATTCATAAAAACATGCAAAGGAAAACATCACCACTAATTCTACTTTCTGCTGACATTTTGGTGCTTTTAGTTTTGATATGCATTTGTGTATATGTTAAGACAAGTGAAAATGTGTTGTATATGTTTAACCTTTAACCTACTTTTCCTCATTTATCATTATCAATTTCCATGTTAGTAGATGTTCTTTGAAAATATTTTTAGTGGCTGTATAATAGTTTAGTATTTTGTAATGTGTTTATTTTCTGGTTATCAGATGTTTGCTTATTTCCTTTCCCCCCCTTGCTATTAGCAGCTGTAATGGAAATCTTCATGTACAACATGTTATTGTTAAAGATAATATGTGTGAAGTGATGAGAACAGTGCCTGGCACACAGTAAATGTGCCCGTTATTATCTTCACAAATTTTTTCCTCCGGCTGTCTAAGCATCAGCTCAGATAACACATGTCCCTTAATGTTCCTGTTACTTCTGTTACTGGTACTGTCAAGAGGGTTGTGGAAAACCAAGAAGGAATGGGATTTAAGTGTAAAAAGCCTTGTTCAGTTGTGGGGCAGGGTGGAGGAAGATCCTTTCATATCCAGTAGTCATGATTCAAATCAGAGATTAGTGAGTTGATCTATATAGTATCAGTTGACATCAAAATTTTTAATAAAATGTGCGTTGGTTTTTCACTTTGATTTATACTCTATATTAGATCCATGTCTAGTTGTTAGAAGATGATGGGAAGAATTTCTTTAAATGTAACCATTAGCAGCCCTTCTCATGGTGCCAATTATTGGAGACCCCTGCCTTGGGTTTCATTTTCCTGCCTGGGTTATGGTGCATGGGGAAGGAAAGAAAGAGCAAGAGACAAAGTGGAGGGATGCATAGCTGGGATCTGGGACCACTAGTTGCTCTCTAGGAGCGAAAAAGCCCCAATCTAGAGCTAGCTAGCCTTACATTAGCCAGTGTAGGGGAGAAGGTAGGGTCGGTGCTTCTGAAACAGCATAGAGGCTGTAGTAGAATGGGAAAGTTTTACATCATAAAGGGAACAAGCCAAGATCCAACCCCACACCTGGGTGCTCATCTCACTGACCAACATGAAGCTGATTTCCACATTCCAAAACCAGCCCAGGAGGCCGGCAGGACTAGGAGAGCCTAGGACACACTATGTCAATTTATAGTTCCTGGTCCCCAATATACCACCCTAGCTGTACTTAACTTTCCCGTGGTGATTTTAGAAATGAATTTCTGTACCACTGAGGGAGATTACATCATCCTGTGTTGTAACATGGGGTGGTCACGTCTGGGATCCAGAGGGCCTCAGCAATTGGTGCTCCTTCCACCAACCAGCATTTGAGGGAGCTAATGCTAAGGGGCCAGCTTCCCCACCCTGACTCCCTGCTTCTCCACCCCAGCTGAGGGTGTCCAGCTCACTGTCAGAAGCACAGACCGATCCTTGCTGTTGTTTTTTGTTTTTCCCTTTTAAAAGTTTATCAAATCAATAAAAACATGTTGAACATATACAAGGTATTATTTTCTGGGAAGATTTCTTGGGGTAGGTTTTTAAGAGATGAACTATTGGAATGTCTACCTCTTTACCTAAGGAATAAAACAATACACATATAACCCTTGGGGAAAAGTAGGAATATACAGGCATATTCAATGTGTTTTGGGTTCTTAGGGAAGAATGAATGCAAGCAGATGTTGTAAGACTTCATAAAAGGTGATATTAGAGCCCAAGTTTGAGTTTAGATTATTGTCTTGTATAAAAGTACTGTGACTAATGAATGGGGCCAGAGCTGTAGAGTGAAATTTGTAATTACACCAGTATATCTGATTTCTGGTATCCTGGCCCATTGCTACCTTTATGTAGAGTAGCCTTCCTCATTGGAATATTATTTTCTCTATAGTTCTGTTTATTTTCTAATGCCTTAAATTCTGAACACCTTTACTCTTCACTTGGGCTGTTGTAATGACCACCTACCTGGGATCCCTCTGGTCTGACTTCTGTGCTGATGCAAGAATTGCAGCTCAGGGGTAGAGCGCTTGCCAGAATGTGCAAGGAACTGAATTGGATCTCCAGCACTGAAAGAACAAAACAGAAGCAAAGCCCTGTCTATTCTGTTCTATTCTACTGTCAATGTTTTCATGTCTAACTCTTATTTCCTGTGTTCTAGCTATCTCAGGCTGCTAGTGATTCCTTGTGTTCGTTCAGGCATCTGTATTTGGCAGGAGTGGAAGGAGGAATCAGTACAGAAGATTAATTCAGCCCTGTTTGTGGGTCGAAGGAAGACTTCACAGGGGCTTAAACTGAACTTGAAGGATGAGTTTACTTTGGCATTCCTTTTAAGTTTCTTTCATCTCTTCCAATTCCATAGACTAATTCCAAGTTCTAGAGAGAGGAATAGACAAAGCCCACATGTTCTTATTTTTGCTGCAGACCTGACTGGGTACTTGTGATGTCCCCCTTTGTCATGGTCTGCTGGGGTAGAAGTGGAGTCAGATGGCATCACATACTTCCCACAGAACCCGTGCTTCTTCTCCAACTGAAGATTGTCTGAGAATCTGGAAGAAAGACCGCATAAGATATTCTTTTCATCCTTTGGGACGTGGAGGGTACAAAGAGACTCACTGAGCTGGTTCTTTGCTTTAGGATCTATTCGTCATGTTTGCAGGCTTAAGCTAGCTGTTAGCTCAGTTTTCATTTTTCCTTGGCATGGTGGAACCTAATGCATCATTTCTTACCTACTGATCTAAAATGCCACCATTGTAAATGCAAAAGTCCCGTGAATGTTGCTGGTTTAGAAATTCTGTACTGGCATAATTAGTGTTTGTTTTGATATCTGAAAGGATTAATATGAATTAAGTACTTTTTCAAGTGCTATTTGCTAGTTTTAAACTTTTCTCACACATAAACTTCATACAAAGCAAGAACATATATCTGTCTAAATATTCCTATTTCCTAGTGTATATCACAATAGTGTTGTGCGTGTCTATGTCTACAGAGCATGTTATATCATGCATACCTGCCAAACTGAATATGGGTATTGTATTGCATGAGGTATTTTAAAGTTGTTTTATTGTGGCAAAGAGTTTTTCTCATTTCATTTTGTAACTGCGTATTAATACTGTATAGGGAAATAGAATTTTTATTATTCATCTAGTACCTAGATGTACTAGTGAATTCTTTCCATGCTTTGGATAGTTTTTGGATGATTATTTTGGGTTTTGTTTTGTGTGCATGTAATGATGATTTTTGTCTCTTTAGTATTCATGCTGTTTCCTTTACTGCCTTAGCTAGACCTGTAGTATTTGAAATAAATGCAGTGAGAGCCATAAATGTGAGTCATGTAATTTTAAATTTCTAGTTGGCATCTTAAATGGAATAAAAAGAAACAGCTATAATTAATTTCAATATAGTGCAATATATGCAAAATACTATTTCAGTGTATAATGAATATAAAAATTACTCATTCTTTTTTTCATACTGTCTTTGGAATCCCATGTGTATTTTATACTTGGAGCATATCTCAGTTTGGACAAACTGAAGTTTAGGTCCTCAGTGGCACCCTCCAGTGGTTACTGCATTGGACAGCAGAGGGCTAGTTGTCTTTCCTGTTTTTTTCCCAGTACTGGGGATTAAATCTAGGGGCTTCACACTTAACTACATCTTCAGCCTTTTTCTATTTAGAGATAGGGTCCCCCTATGTTACCTTGGCAGGGCTCAAACTTGGCAATCCTGCCCCAGCCTACTAGAGTGATGGGATTACAGTTATATATCACCATCCCTGGCATAGAGGCTTCTTAATAATGTATAGTAGTTACGGTGGGCTTCTATCTTATTTCTTACTCAGTGGAAATTGTTCTTGAATGTTATGATTCCTGTTGATTTCTGAGAATTACATTGTTTTTTTAAACATGTTCATGATGGGGCTATAGTTTATCTTCCTGCTGGGCTGTTCTTAGCGAAATCTGTTGGAGTAATCTTTATATTTGGGCAGTAATTATTCATATTCAGACAACTATATTTAGTCCTTTTTTATAGCTTTTTTTTGTTTAGATCCATTTGTAACACCAGTGGTACAAGCTGCTCTGTGGAATCAGGTACTGGTGGCCTAAGCCAGTGGACACGTGTTAAAAGTTGAGGAAATTTTCTTTTTTTCCTTTTTTTTTTTTTTTGTAAGTAGTCTCTTTTAAAGTTCATTGACATTTACTTCTTTAAAAAAGTATGTGCGTGTATGACTGACGCGTGCGTATATGATTAACACACCTGTTAATATGGAGAGGGAATCCTCATGGCGAAGAGGCTTTGTACTTGGAGAAAAACATGCCTGAATATGATATATTCTCTTTACTAACTCTACATAGAGAGTTTCCTTGTGGCCTCTTCCTCCTTTTATTAACTACATGAGATTGGCTAGTATTTGGGGTAGGTTTTTTTTCTCATACTCACTTCAGATTGTTGTTTGTGATGTATCGTGTTTTGGAGTCATTCTCACTGTTGTAAAATAGGTGACAAAATCTCAGTTGTACCTTAAACAAAATTGTTTTTGAGAAGTTTTATCACAGGACTTTTTAGAGTAAATTCGTAGCAAAATTGGCTTGTGAATATAAATTTTCAGAGTCCTTGCATATCTGAAAATTTCTTTATTCTTTTTTCACTTGATTGGGAATTCAGTTGGGAAAACAACTGTAAGTTAAAATGAATTCCAGCACTTTAAGGTATTGTTACCTGCCTACCTCTCTGTATTGCTGAGAAATCTGATGCCAGTGTGATTCTTTCTCTCTGGGAGTGGTGACCATACATCCTGGTTTGTCTGGGACAGTCTCAAATTACAGCTTTTATTAATACTCCCTTCTTTAACTCTGAGAATATCCTTGTTTGTTTATCAGTTACAGAATCATTATTTGTAGGTGAGCTGCTTTTCTTTTTTCTTTTTGTTGTTGATGGTACCTGAGATTGAACCCTGGGCTTCATTCTCCTTGAACTGTGTTCCCATTCCTTTTTATTTTTTGTATTTATTTTGAAATAAGGTCTTGCTGAGTTGCTGAGTTGCCCAGGCTGGACCCAAACTTGTGATCCTCCTGCCTCAGCCTCCCATAGTGCTGGGATTACAGACACATGTCAGTGCACCTGGTTTGTAGATGACCTGCTTTTTGTGTGTTATGAAAAGCTTTTACGACATTTTTGTATTTTGAGCTCTGAGAATTAAGTAGGCTGCGTTGAAGTTACTTACCCTAAATCTGAAGAGTAGTGGCTGTCAGCTCTAGGATATTTGGCAGCATGCTTCAGTTATTTTTGCCTTTTTATTCTCTTTTCTCTTGTTTTAAAGCTTCTCATAGTGGTACTTGGATTAATTTGACACCTTAGTTTTTAAAAGTGAGAGTCAAACACTTCAACTGTTCTCTTTACCTCTTTGTTTTTGTCTTTCAGGGAAATAGTTTCAATCTTATTTTGTGATCTTGTATTGACCTTTAAATTTTAAGTGCTCTTCTTAATTTCCAAGAGTTTTCTTCTATAGAGCATTTTGATCTTATTTCCTGATCATTAATGACTTCTTTTTCATTGAGAATGTTAATTATGTGCATATTTAAAATTTCTCCCTATTTTCTACTTTTATTTTCTTTGAGGTTCCTCTTTCCTTCTTCTGTGTCTTTTATAGAGGTGTTTCTTTTTCAGTTATCTGGTTATCCAGAACTGGCTTTTAAATTCTGAAATGTGTTTCTTGTTCCTACTTCCTTTTTCCTCTAATTGTCAACATTGGCACCAGATTTAGCATTGTGAAACAGGTCTGATTTGTCTTTCTACTGAATTAAAGGTAGACTCTTCGGACACCTGGATGATGTCTTGACCACTTAGCACAGTGTGCCTGTGCAGTGGCTGGGAGGGACTGCTGCTTCTGAGGCTGCTCTACCAAGCCACTACCGAGTCATGGCTTCTCTTGTAGTAAGTGGTAAGTGTAGGCCAAAAGTTTGCATCAGCATTACTGGGTTGAAATCTAGGTGTCATTAGAACCTTGCCCCCCACTGGAGGATCTAGGGAAGGATCGTCTCTTGCTTTTTCCAGTTTCTAGTGCCTGCCAGTGTTCTGTGTATCAATTCAGTCTTACCGAAGCGTCTTCAGTTCTCTTTGTTCTATCTTCACGGTATCTCCTCTGTGTGTGTCAGATCCCCCTCTGCCACTCCCCTATAAGGGTATTTGTGTGGTGGTATTTAGGGCTCACCGAATAATCCAGGATCATCTTCCTGTCACACAGTCCTTAATGCCATCTGCAAAGATCCTTGGAAGAAGGTAACATTTGTAGGTTCCAGAGATTAGAGCCTGATGCCAGTTTTCTGTCATTTCCCTTTTGCTTATTTACATACCCATGCTTTTGCAGGTACTACATTACTGCCTGCAATTCATGTTCTACGTAGACAAAAATGACATGCACCCACTCTGTTCGTGGTGACTTCCTTGACCTTTGTCCTTCCAGATAGGAATGCATTTCTCTGTGTTTATAGCACTGTCTTTGTACATGTCTAACAGTTTTAGAGAATTCTCATGGTAAAACTCCTTGTCTTGTTAGCCCTTATTTACACTGTATGTGGAACTTACTGAGTGTGTACTGTGGTCTTTTCTCAGAATGAGAAGCATCAGGTTGGGAGCTGTTATTTACTAAATATTTGTTAGAGATTTCTTAACATTTATTGAGGGCCAGTTAAATGCTTAGGTTTGTCACAGTGGACCATTCAAGTAACGAAACAAAGAAGGCAACAGTAAATACATATATGTGCCAGACTTTCTCCAGGGCAAATTTCTTAAGAGGGATTTGCTAGGTCATAGGAATTCATAGTTGAGCTTTTGCTAGGTACTGCCAAATTGCCCTCCAACGTGGCTGCACTTCCCTCAGAATGCCAGTAATGATCCTGTTTCCTGTATCCTTGCCAGTACTTGGAAGCTTTTTCATTAAGAAAACCTGATGGCAGAAATGGTACTGTTTTAATTTGAACTTCCTTGTTAATCAGTGGGGTTGGCCATTTTTTCGTGTTAATAAATGTGTATTTTTCTGTGAATTTTCCTGCTTCTGTTACTTTTTTTGTTGGTAAAAATTCTACAACTGTGGATAAGAACTGCTTATATATGATGCGGTTCTCATATGAGGAACTGGCACAAGAAATTAACAGATTTAGAAGGTGTCTCCCCTTGTACTTTATTTTAAAAAATAGCTAATAAGAAATAGCAAGATTATCTATCTACCTATCTACCTACCTACCTACCTACCTACCATCTATCTATTGTCTTTTGGGGACAGGGCCTTGCTATGCAGTTCAGGCTGGCTTTGAGATCACTTTGTAACCCAGGCTGGTCCCAAACTTGCAGTGATCCTCCTGCTGCAGCCTCCTGAGTGCTGGAATTACAGGTGTGCACACGACACCCGGCAAGAAATAGCAAGATATTTAAAGAACTCAGATAACTGGTATTAAGGCATTTTTCCCCCTTTTACCTTATATCTGAGTTCCTTACAGGGAATGAGAAAATGAGAATTTGGGCTATTTTAAAATATTTTTTTAAATGTTTACATTAGTGAGTGCTAACTTATTTGTATTATAGGTGATTGAATCGAGATAATATAGAGAAATGTTTTATTAACTATCACTGTGTATAATCTTTTAAAAAATTAGTTATGCTTCCTGGTACGTTTAGGGACGCATAATGGTCAGGTTCATCATGTGGAGCTTGTGTGTGTACTGATGTGGCTGATTGTTCCCCATCCCCCTACCCTCCTTTCAACCCCTCCTCCCCTCACTTACAAAAGCTTTGTTTCCAATTTTTACTTCGTTTTTCATATTTTTTCCCTTCCTTTCCCACCTGCCCCCTCCGTTTCCACTTACCATTTGAACGTTTTCTTCCTATTTCACAGTATCTATTGTACATTTTGGTACTTTTTTGCATTTCGGGTTTCTCACACCAGAGAAACAATGTATTTACACAGATGTGTCCACTTTATTTCACTTAAGAGTGTGGTCTAAAAGTGAAATGTCTCAAGCTTACCCTTTTCTACAGTAGAGTAGTATTTCAATGTGTAAAAAATCCACATGTTCTTTATCCATTTATCGGTTGAAAAAAATGTCCCCTTTAGGCATGTCTCTGCTGTCACTGGTAGACAGAGTAGACTTACAGAGCCCATATCTGTGTTAATTCATCCCAGCAAGCCAGTTGTACATTTTCTGTGGGGTAGTGGACAATCCTAGCAAGCCAGTGCCTTTAGGTCCAGTGAAGTTCAGGCAGGTTTCTGGCAGTGGGGTTGGAACCTGATTTGTTCAGCCTGTAATAATCGTATGCCTCCTGCCAGCTTGAACTTGGCTTTTTGGCCTCCTTCTGATGTGAAGTCTGTTCTACCTCACCCTGACGCTGGGATCCACTAGACAGAGCCAGTCCTCAGCTGCTCTAGGGTTCTGAGCTCAGTAGGCCCCTCTCCAAAATGGTTACTTGCCAGTCACCCTCTCCAGCAGGCTGTCTGAACCCACTGCTACATTCCACTGGTATGCTTTTCCTTGTGGCCTCAGGTTGCCAGTAGTCACCATGCATCTACATATTTGAGCTGCCCCCCTCAGACACATGAGTCAGGACTGAGGGAGAAAGTGCCATTTGCCACCTTCTTCTGTGTTTGTATCTCTCTCTTCATTCTCCCTGTGGGCTTCAGTACTCACTTCAGATCTTTTCTGGGTCCCGGGGAGCTGCTTCCCTCCTTCTCCACATTGCCAGGTTTCAGTGTCTGGACACTAAATCTCAAAGAGGCTGTTTTTCTGCTGGTCACTACACCATTTTCCCTGAAGTTTGAGTTTTCTACATCAAGCAGTTTTTCAATTTTCTGGTCACTGACTGGATGCAGTTTAGTTTAGTTCTGCCAGCAACTGCCAGAGTTAGTGCAGATCCCATAGGTTAAGGGCTCAGTACCAAGAGATTGACCCCCCCACTACCTTTGGGTACTAATCAAAAGTAGTCAATCCTTGGATTGTCCATACTTCTCTGCGATATGGCAAAAAATGAGGTTTCCCATATCCTTGTCTTCTAGTTCGACAATTCAGTGTAATTAAATTTTTAGTTGTTGGATAAGATGCAGATCGACAACCACATGAGAAGGATACAGGAGTTGAGGACCAGACAGCTCTCCATAGGAGTTTCTGTCCTGTGGAGTTGGGGTGTACCACTCTATCTAGCATATTGTTTAGGGCTTTAATGCAAGTTCTGTTATACAATTGATGAAATTATGGGCCATTAGTGATTCACTCAGTGTCCAGCCTCTCCCTCCTGAGAGGTCAAGAGTAGGGCTAAAAATTTCAGTTCTTTAATCATGTAGATGCTTCCTGTGGCATCTAGCCTCATTCCTCCAAGAGTCACTTCATTAGTAAAATCTCAGTCATGGTGGAATGGAGCTTATTATGAGTAACAGGACCTGGTTTTACCCTGTCGCTCGCAAATTCCAAGGATATTAGGAGCTTTGTGCCAGGAACCAAGCATAAAGTGAAATATATCAGTGTACACCATGTTGTAGTGGTATGTTGGTTAATGAATGCTTTTGTTTGTGAACAGTTTGGTTCATAAACAGAAGAGACTGGCAGAATTTTGTGTTTGTGAACTCTGCATGGGGTGATGAACACAACCATGGCCATCCTTCCCTCATGAGTGCGAACATGGCCATCTTTTCTGCAATTTTTGGAACAAATTAAGTTCATGAACTGAGGTACCACTGTATAATATGCAGTCATATATGCTGCAATCTTGTTGAACTATATGTTAGGTCTCATAGTTTTGTAGTGAATTGCTTAAGATTTTCTGTGTACATGATTGTATTATCTGTGAATATAGTTTTTTGAAGTTCAAAATATTAGCATGCAGATAGGCATTTTTTTCTTTTTTTGAGACAGACTCTTGCTATATAATTCAGGCTGGCCTTGAACTCACTCTGTAGCTCAGGCTGCCCTCAAATTCATGGTGATCCTCCTGCCTGAGCTTCCCAAGTGTTGGGATTACATCAGTGTGCCACCATGCCTGGCATTGCTTTACAGTTTGACCTGCCTAATTCAATAAATATTCTGAACCCTGTGGAAAATGAGTATTACATGTTTTTCAACTCTGATTACTTGTGACCACCTGGAATGAGAATGGGCTCACTGGAGAAAACACATGGGTGTTTAGCAGAGATCGGTGCTGGGTCATGAGAGGGGAGAATGTGGTTTATTTACAAAGTACTTGGCATCTTTAATGCTGTGGGATGCAGAAGAACAGGGAATAGGTACATTTTTGGTCTCTTTGTGATTTTATCCCCTCTCTTCCTGCCTTGCTCTTTTAACTACTGAAGTATTTATGGATATTTAGGGTTAGGTTGGAAAGACTGTTTACAGTATGATGTGGAACCTTGTTTGAGTAATTCCATTAATAATACATGTGGTACAAATGAGACCCTTAGAAATATTAGAGTATTGCAGAGGCCCAGTATGCAAACTCTCACCTGACTGAAAAAATGTAAGTTCACTTGCTTAACATGAAGAATTTTTCTTTAAAGTTATTTTTAGATGATTTTTGAATTAATGTCTTTTTCTTTCTTTTAGATTCTTGAAGTCTGTTAATTCTACGTTTTGAACAGTTATGAATAACCACGCATCTTCGAAGCCATCTACCATGAAGCTAAAACAGACCATTAACCCCATTCTTCTACATTTCATACATTTTATAATATCACTTTATACTATTTTAAGTTATATTCCGTTTTATTTTTTCTCTGAGTCAAGACAAGAGAAATCAAACCAAGTGAAAGCCAAGCCTGTAAATTCAAAACCTGATTCTGCATACAGATCTATTAATAGTTTGGATGGTTTGGCCTCGGTATTGTATCCTGGATGTGATACACTAGATAAAGTTTTTATGTATGCAAAAAACAAATTTAAAGACAAAAGACTCTTGGGGACACGTGAAATTTTAAATGAAGAAGATGAAGTGCAACCAAATGGAAAAATTTTTAAAAAGGTAAGGTGATCTTTTCATTGGCTTTGAATTCCCTCTGAATAAATGTACCCTTAGCAGTGCTGATAAAGGACATACACAGCCTGCTTCTGCTGGAGTTTGCTGATGTCACAGGAGAAGGCATACCTGAAGGAGGCTAGACGGTACCCTTCTCTGGATACAGCAGCACTGATGCATTGTGAGAAAGCTTAGGAGAATGCGTCCTAATGTGGATGTCTCTCAGGACTTGCAGTGTAACATCTAGGATAGTTTTGGTCTCCAGAAGCACCTTGATGCTTCAGATAGCGCCAGGTTTGGGGGTGTGATCTGCTGCTTCTAAGTTTTACATCATCTTTTAAGACTTAAAATAATCCCTTGAGTTATTTTAATTAATGAGTTTAATTAAGGAATTGTCCCATTATTATCTCTGCGGAGTATAGCATTGAGGGGTTAGGTAATTTACTTAAATACTATAGCTTCCAAGTGGTGAAATTGGGACTAAAACCCATGCCTTCTGGTCCCAAAACTCATAGTCCTTAACTAATCAAAGTTTGCAGTTCTTGTGATGTCTGAATGTGTGCGTATGTTTATGCATGTGCATGTGTATGTAATGTGCTTACAGTTATTTGTCACTCCCAGGGTAAATGCTTTGGCTTTTATTATAGTATTACTATTATGTAGAATATTTGACACTATTGTTCTATAATAATGAATATTAATGGAGTAATGTTACATTATAAAAAACAGTAAGTGTAGGAATGGCAAGAAAAACTGTGAACTTAATATGTGACTTCCGTTTAACTAGTGGTTGGATCTCTAGTAGCTGAAAGTTGAAGTAAATGTATAAGCAATAGGACAATCTGTAGTTAGTTAATAATTTCATTAGGTTATAGATTTAATAGGCAAAATTGTTTTCCTCTTATCCAAGTCCAGCTGTCTCCTTACCCTTGCCTTCCTTTTTCTGTTAGCCTTTAGGAAATGCTCAGATCTTTGAGGAAACGCAAAATAATCACAACTGTGGAATGAAAAACTTAAGAGCTCCTCTCATTACTAGAAAGCCAAGGCGTAGGGGTTGTAGCTTAACATCTTTAATAGCCCATTAATTTTTCTATTTGTCACATAAATTCCTTTTTCTTCTAGCAAAAAGAAGAGGGCAAGGAAGTTGATGTAATTCATGTAAACTAAGAGCATTATAACTCAGCAACATAGTCACTACATTTCCTCATTTTTATGTAGAATGACATTATATCTTATTTTGCTGGGAATTGCTCTAATTTATACCGGTTATTCTGATGTTAATAATACCACACACAATCCTGATTTGAATAAAGTTATGTAGTTACCTTGCTTTTTCAGGCATATTTTCTTTTTTTCTTAGAAAAGAAGTGAATTTTTTATTCAATTAATTTAAGATTAGCATTGACATAATTTATATAAAAATCATAGATATCTAGGCCAGCTTGTGGTTTGGGTAATGTATTCCTCTCTTGTTGGTTTTTCTTTCCCACTGGCTTCTCTGCCTTCCAGCCTAATTATAAAAGATACATCATGTACCAAGTAGCTCAAGCCAGAAAACCCAGGAATCTCTTAATTTATTTCCTTGTGACAAAGTAGAGAGAAAGGTTGAATTGAGGTAGGTGTACTTTGTTGAAGAAGACAGGGAAATGTGTAATTTTGAGATAATTCTATTCCAAATAGTAAAAGGGAAAAGGCATCCTCATATTTAAAGAGGTTTGATTCAGCTATTTGAAAATTTGATTTTAATTAAATTGTATCATTTTTCAGAGTCCTGAATGGTTAAGTATTTGTATGCTTTTATTTTGTAATGTTCTGTATATTATCAGAATTTTATTTTTTTTCGGGACTATATGTCCCTTAAAAAACCATAAATCATTGAGTCAGGCAGTCATATTCTGAGCAGTAACATTAATATTCATTCATATGTACGTTACACCTAACACAGAATGAAAACATAGCCAAGTAAGTGTCAGACAGGAATGATCTTGAGAGTCATCTTACCCTTGGGGCATGGGAGTGGGTGCAGTGTACCTATCCCTTACTTTTCTACTGTAAATTTGTACTTCAGCATTATAGTAGCTGGCTATGCATCTCCGTTTCTTTCTCTGAGTGATACAGGAAGCAATCTGCGTGTTTACTCAGTTGGTCTGAGGAACGGAAAGAAGTGTGCAAAAGTGGCAAAATGGGGTTTGGACTCACCCTTATGCTCTGTCTCACTGGTTTTGCATATGTTTACCGAACATCAAAGAAGGTCAAATAAACCCACACCACTCCAGAATTGGTTAAAAAAGTTTTCTTTTGATTTTTTGGTAGAAGTAGTCCAAATCAGTACAATGCAGAACCAGATTTGCAAGTGTTTGGAGGGCTAAAGTGAAGCATCAGATTACTCATGCATGGATGATGGAGATCTCCATCGTGGTAAAATACGTGCTTTCGTGACAGAAGAGGGGTGGGGTGTGATGGCAATGGTGATGGTGAAGATGACTTTGATATTGGCCATGTGAGCCAAAGTTCCTGTGATAGTGAAATGGAGCAAGAATTGACTGATAGAGACACAGGGAATGATTCAGATGACAAAGAAAACAGCAATGTGGGTACATATTTGACTAGTTGAAATGTTGCAAAATGGCCACGCAACTAAATGCAACAACCCAATTTTAGAACTAGATCCAAAAATATAGTAAAGGTCTTGGCAGGGGTGAAACATTGGACAGAATGCCAGCACTGCCATTAGGTGTTGGAAATTATAACAGAGTGCTATGAGATGCTATGAAATACACAGACTGAAATGCAGCTAAAATGTTCTGTATGCACCGATAGCCATATGCATTTAGTATGACACTTAACTAGCTGAACTGAAAGCATTCATAGTTCTGCTGTACTTAGTAGATCTTTCTCATCGTAATCACAGGAAGGTAGAAGACTTATGGAAATGTGATGGGTCAAAATATGGCATAAAAATGTATGCCTTGGTAGATGCTTTTAATTTAGACATTTATCCTGGGACTCAGTCATCAGATCCTTATCATGTAGTAATAAACTGAGCGATGTTCTGAAGAGACTTGTTTTTTCCATCTCCCAAACTAAGCAGAGTGTGACATTTGACAGTTGGCTTACCAGTTTCCAACTGATGCTACATTTTGTAACCAAGTATAGGAACTGTACCGAGGAACAAAGCAGAAATTCTGAAGGATAGAGAATTTTATAGTATAATCTTCAGATTTCAGAATGCTATAACACTGGCCTTCTATATGGCAAAGAAAAACAAAGCAGTGTTGCTGACATCAGCTTTTTACCATGATGGGAAGATATCAGTGGGGAAACCTGGACCAAATGGAAGCCTGAGATGGAAATAAAACCTAACGTGGAGTAGATGTTGTTGATCAGTTATTTAGCAAGTATGATGTCATTTGAAACACAAAGCATTAGCCGATGGTTGTGTTTTACTTGATCTAAACATGTGTGGCATAAATAGCTTGATCATTTGCAAAGAAAATGACAAGTGCAAAATACCATGGAGAAGTTTTCTTAGTGGATTGGGACTAGAATTCAGAAGAGATCATTTACAACAGAGGAAAAACAAAATGTTTCTGCCTAGGGAACTATCCCAAAAAATTGTGGACAAATCGAGAAGAGAGTTGACAAGACTCCATATAGGAATGGAAAGCTAAGCTAACCACATATGCTGTCACTATGCGCAAGACATGTGCATGGAACATGCAGTTGTGTGAAGACTGCGTTGGGTGTGACAGTTGAAGCAACTGTTATTTTTGTGGGAGAGTTCTATTGGTATTTTCATTGTGGTTCATACAGGAATTTATTTCTGATACTATTTTTTTAAGTTTTGTTAGGGAAGTACACAGCTGAAGTGACAACATTGATGTCTGTTGTAAAAGCACAATACATATCAAGATTTAATAATTTATTGATATTTTGTGTTCCTGTTAACTAACACTATATGATATAAATAAGAACCTCTTAATAAAACAGCAAGACCATTGAGATGTCCCACAAAAAGGCCAGGAAAACAAAACATGTGCTGTCAGTGTAAGCAGAATGTGTATGTAGAATGTGGTGCTGTCATGTCTACAAAGTGCCTTTGGTGTGAAAATTGAAGTAAAGATTTTTATTTTATTGGGTGCTATTGGTATTTTCGTTGTAGTTCACATGGGAATTTATTTCTGATGTTCTTTAGGCATTGTACACCAAAACATAGTTGATGTTGAAAATTTTGGTGCGTTTTTGTAAACAATAAATATAGAAAACTTAATACTTTATTTCATGATATTTTCTTGTTACTTATTGTTTAATAAATAGTAAAATTAATAATTCATCAATAGAAATATTCTAAATAATATTTTTGGATAACAAAGTTAGTGTTGTGCTCTGGGGGTTAATCCCCCTTCCTAAGTTTACAGTGAAAAATATACTTAAAGATTCTGGACAGTCATTCACATAACCATGCTGCCATGGAAGTCAGACCTATTTGACGTCACGTGTACGGTTCAGGTGGGAGTAGTTAAAGGGTGGAAGATCAAAGGTGTAAGTGATTCACTGGTGATGAGAACAAAAGAAGTTAGGTTCAGATGGACATGGCTTTTATTTTTTTTTAACCAGTGCTTTGAAAAATGAGGCTGCGAGAAGGGGAGGGAGAGGACTCCTTTAGGTTTAGAGTGAATTGAAGTTGTGTTTAATATTACCATCCATTCAATGTGTTTAGCAAAGAATCACTGCGTGCCTTTAACATTGTGGAACAAGATACACTGGTTCTTGAGACACAGTAAAGACATTAATGGGTAAAATAATGTGAAGAAATAAAGCAAATTGGTGATGAAGGAAAGTCTGTCGATTACATTTGAATTGAGGTCTAGACAATAAGAAAGAACCAGGTTTTGAAGATGTGGATAAAGAAATGTCTGGCTTGTGGTCTGATGTGGGAGAGTAGGACAGGCATGAACTCAGTTGAATGAGTTGTTTAAGGGGTCCCTGTCTTACCCTAGCTCAGCCTGTCTGAATAGCAGAAGTTGTGTTTGTAGGAAGTGAGTCAGGGCAGAGGCTTTGACAGGGCCAGAGAGAGATTTAACGCTCTAGGTTCCTTGGAGCTTTCCAGACCATGTGAGGTGAACGCCAGTGCCCCTGTAAAGGGATGTTTGGCCACGTGTATGAGTTCAGGGGAAGATGGGTTAGGATGACAGGAGTGGAAGTAGAGAGAAATGGCTGAATTGAGATCTTTTTGTAGCTATAGTTGACAGAACTTGTGGGTGAATTTAGAAGTAAGCTGTGAAGATGAATTTCATGCAGTTACTCTCGTTCTGTGTTGATCAGTGGGGAAATGGTGGTTAGTACCCTTTGCTGACACAGTGACCAGGAGAAGAAAAGAGAAGGATGAATGGGGTTATTTTGGAGCTTGCTTAGTTTGATGTGATAGACATCTTAGTTGAATAATCAGGTAAAAAATGTTTGCTGTCTGCATGACCATGGTTCTTCATGGCAGTTGGCTCTCCACACGGCAGTGCTTAGGACTAGAGGTGGAAATTTGGAAAGTTCTTTGAAGCCAAGTTGCTTTTTTCGGAAGTACTCAACCATGTGAACTGCAGAGGATGAGTACAGATGTATGCGCAGGTATTTTTGATGGTAGGAAAATAAGGGAGTTTCTGTTTGATTCCTAATTGCTCAATGAGGTATGGGGAGATCTGATCACTTGGAAGTAGAAAAGGGAGACAAGATTTTAAAGCTATTTCAGAGGGTGAGAAAATGAGTATTCTAGGAAAGTGGTAAGTTTGTGGGATAATGGGATTACCTTTGGTGTTGGGTCTTATAAGGTTCGGTATTTTTATATAGCAGTGTTTAACAGGATAGACAGAAAATTAAGGAGTTTAATATTGAGTTGGACTAACTACAGGTATAAAGAGACAAAGTTTGGACTTTATAGCACAAGTCAGGTAAAATTACAGAGCAAACGGACCTCTAAGTACTTTTTATAAGAAATAAGAACCTATAGTTTAAAGAGTAAAACAACTCAGACTTTAGCTTATATTTTATTTTTATATACTGTATGAGGAAGTCTTACCCCTGGATTGAGTTTATGATTTGATTTCTTTGCCACATGGTGACATTATCACATTAGTTTGCATATTTGGATTATGTATCTAAATGCTTTTCTAGAGCATATGTATTCTTTGAAATTTATGAAGCTCATTTTTTCAGCATTTAGCATCTAGAAGGAACTCATTCTTGTATTTGAAGTAAGCAGTTTTTAATAATTATACCCAGCTCCTGTGCATTTTGGCCCAGTTCTCATCCGCCTTCTCACCCCCACAGAGCTCCTTTTGAAGTCACTGGGGCTCCCCAAGCTGAGCGTGTCATGGGGGTGCAGAGCAAGGTGAGAGTTTGGGACCATTACAGTTAAATAAGTATCATCCTAAGTACAGTTGCATTATCAGGGAAGAATTTATTTCAAATTTATTTTAAATCTGTCTTTGACTGGGACACTAGAGGGCAGCATTCATTTTTCCATTTTATCTTCAACCTCTTCTAGAAACCTCTTGAATGTTGTACTTGTACTTTTAAAAATGAATACGGTTAGATGACTTTTAAGGTGTTTGAGTTGTACGTAACAACGTAGCCGTGTTTGGACCTATCTGTATAGTTTTACAGAGTCTGCTTCTTAACCAATTTATATGTAATAAGAGGTTTGTGGTTTCATCTAAATTGAAGAAAATTCCTAAAGACCCCCCCCAAAAGTTTTAAAAGGAAGTTATTACTAATAGAAACTTGATGTTACCTGTACTTCTGATAAATTTGAATCAAATGTTAAAAGCTCAGGGCTACTATGAGCATTTATTTATTTATTTATTTTTGTCTTTTTGAGACAGGGTCTCACTATGCAGTTCAGGCTGGCCTTGAGCTCACTTTGTAGCCCAGGCTGGTCTTGAATTCTGATGATCCTCCTGCCTCAGCCTCCCTGAGTGCTGGGATTACAGGCATGTGCCAAGCATTTAAAGGTTAAACAGGGGGACTTTGAATAATACAACCAATCCCTTTGGGCTATACAGTTACAGATTTGTCTACTTTCTTATCTAGGTTCACATAAAACAACCCTAATTGACTAGCCATAGGTATTTTTTTTAGGTTGGAGAGCCGGGCCAGTTTAGTTTCTCTTTATGGATCATATTGTACCATCTGGGGTTGAAATCCAGAGTTTTCTAAATAGAGGGGAAGTAAAATATTGGCACAGTAGTGGTTATGCCAGGTAAAACTTTAAATTGGCATCTGAATTATTTCAGTACAGGAAATCTTTAAGTGGATTATTAGTATATGACCATTTAGCGAGGAAACTGACCTTTTCAATCTTCTTGTCAAACTGAGTATTTTTGAAAACCAAAAATAGAGATTTAGATTTAGCATAGAGTTGACATAGACACCACAAATTAGCTAAGGTTTTTTTTTTTTTTTTTTACTTGAAACTCAGTTGCTAGCTTTTAAGAAAAAAGATTTATGTATTTAGCATTTATTTTATTTTTTTTTGGCCTTTTTGAGACAGGGTCTTGTTATGCAGGTCAGGCTGGCCTTGAGCTTACTTTTTGTAGCCCAGGCTGGTCTCGAACTTGCAAGGATCCTCCTGCCTCAGCCTCCCAGGTGCTGGGATTACAGGTGTGTACCACCACACCTGCTTTATTGAGAAAAAGGTTTTTTGTAAACATAACTTTTTGTTATAAAATTATGAATATTTTGGTTTTCTGTAAGTTAATATTTTGATTATATTAAGAGCTATTTGTGCTTTTTTGTGTTTTATCAGGTTATTCTTGGACACTATAATTGGCTCTCCTATGAAGATGTCTTTGTTCAAGCCTCTAATTTTGGAAATGGCCTACAGATGTTGGGTCAGAAACCTAAGACCAACATCGCCATCTTCTGTGAGACGAGGGCCGAGTGGATGATTGCCGCACAGGCGTGTTTTATGTATAATTTCCAGCGTAAGTAGGCTTTCTCGTCGTCTGCAGGAGTGGAATTACATCCTTTGGGAAGAGTGGTGCTTTTTTACAAGTAGTATTCTACATCATTGTTTAGAAGTTTGGTTTAGTTTTCGTCTTGGATCCAGTTAGTGGAGAATTGTTAAGGCTTAGGATTTTTGGTCTGCAATATTTTGGGAAAGGAACTGGTTGTGATACAAATTGTATGAGCCAGATGTAGTGTGGGAGCTCGAATCTGCTGGTAGGTAGAGGACTTCTGCATTTACGGACCCACACCCACATTTAGGTGTCGTTTCCCTGCTGCCCTCTCTCTCGAGTGCCCACTTGAAGTTAGAGCCACTTCTGTGAGTGGCAGTAGTTGACCTCTAAAATACATCTGTACTAGAACTTGGAGGACTTCATAGTTGTAGGTTATGTGGTTGAGAATCTGACAGTTGTTTTGATTTGGGACAAAATCTTGCTCTATAGTCAAGGCTGTCTTTGAACTGACAGTGATCCTCCTGCCTCAGCCTCCTGAGTGCTGGGATTGCAGGTGTGCACTGCCACGCCCCATATGCTGCAGTGATTTGAGTGGTGATTCGGATGGCTCCATCTGTGATGCAGCCCTGGAAGTTTAGTTCCGAGGCCTTGGTGCCAGCACGGGATGGTAAATGTGGACATGGTCTCCTGCAGTTGGAAAAGAAGGGGCTCTTCACCAGATTTCTCACTGTCATTTCTCCTCATGTTTCTTTCTAACGAAGCATTGCCTTTTTATTTCCCCCACAGGTTTGAATTTACACTGGTTCTTTTGAGAAAATTTATAATTATTGTGGTTTTCAGAGTCATTTGGTATCTTTTTTCACTGAGGCAGAAAGTAAATAAAAATTCACGTTATTTTTTATTTTCTGTAATTTCAACATTTAAAAGCGTGTTCTCTTCTAGGTTTTTCTCCTTTAGAGTAAGCAGTACCACCACCACCTGAGCACTGACCTTCGGTGTGCTGTCCTACTGCACTTGTACCTCATGTTTTAGTATGAGTGGTCAACAGTTAAGGGTGTGAAAGTGTAGAAGTCAGTTGTAATTCCTTTCCATTGTGTTAGTCCTAGAGTAATGCCTGAGGTTAAAAAAATAAAAATTTAAGTATCTTCCTCTTAAAATACTAGACATTTTGGGGAAATTTGGGGGAGAATGTATTAGTATAATTAATACATTAAACTAGGTTTAGAAAACATAACACTCATAGATTGTGGATTAACAGTTTGGTGTTCAGAATATTTCTTTGTGATTCATACCCACTTGCAGAGGTATTACTTTTGGTAGTTCATGAGGTATTTGAATATCTGACTTGAGTTTCTTTTCCTTGTAGTTGTGACGTTATACGCTACCCTAGGAGGACCAGCCATTGTTCACGGGTTAAATGAAACAGAGGTGACCAATATTATCACAAGTAAAGAACTCTTACAAACAAAGTTGAAGGTGAGGACTGTAATTATAGCTGTCTAATACTTAAGAGCTTTTACTATGATGAGCCTTATTGCTGATAGTTTCCACATGTATAGCATATACTTCATGTACGTTTATATTCAGACAAGTCAAAGTTACTTTTAACATTTTTAAATATTAATTAATTTATTTTTGTTTCTTTTGAGACAGGATCTTGCTATGTAGTCCAGGCAGGCCTCAAAGTCTGAGCAGTTTTCCTGCCTCATGCTTCCATGTGCTGGTCTAACAGGTGTGTGCCACCATGCCCAGCACATTTAAAAATTTTGAAGTAAGATTTATTTAGTTGCATAAGCTGCCCTAGAGTTTACCATCTTCCTCCCTCAGCTTCCCAAACACCTGAGATTATAGGTATGTGCCACGACACCTGGCTGTCATACCTGGCAGGTTTATAAATTGTTAATACACCAACATCTAAACTGAAGGGCTTACAGCTTTTGCTTTTATTGTGATAATCTGTTTTCTAGTTTATTTTAAATAATTTTTTTTCCAAGCAACACCTGAAAACAGTAATACCTGGGATTTTTTCTCCCAGTTTTCAGTGCAATGTCTTCCTCCTCCCCTATGTTCTTGGCATCCTGAAAAGATGAATGTAGTTTAGGGAGCTTGATCGTCATGTTCATTTTATAAATAAGGCAGTAATTTTTTGATTAGGATGCTATGACAGAATAAAGGTATGTAGCAAATGTAATGTTGTAAGAGTCAGTTAAAACCAGGCCAAAATTTCTATATCGAGGGAAGAATGGTGGTTAATGGTTATAAAGATTCGTTTTGTTGAGAGCCAGTGTTGTGCTGACATTGTTGGTATAACTAGCACCGTGTTGATTTTGATTATGTTGAATTTTACATCTTTATATCACTGTATCCTTCCCTCTTGTCATTTTGAGTCAAAAAATTACTTTAAAAGTCACTGAATATGGCAGACTACTTTGAGTCCCAAACTGGTTGAAGAATAAGAAGTGTAATGATATTTTATTTTTCCAGGACATAGTTTCATTGGTCCCACGCTTGCGTCATATCATCACTGTTGATGGGAAGCCAACAGCATGGTCAGAGTTTCCCAAGGGCATTGTCGTGCACACCATGACTACAGTGCAGGCGCTGGGCACCACAAAGGCCAGCGTGGGTATGTCCCGTCTTCCTTGTCCCTTATGTGCACCTCCAGGGTGACTTCACTGATTTGATGCTGAAGTTGTTAGTTATCTAGACTATCAGCTGGGGAAGTGAGTTCTAGGAATACTTTTATCCAGCCTTTCAAGAAAGGATTAAGGAAAAATACTTAGCTTGTTAATGTGCTAAAAGTATTACGTATTTGAAATTAATTCAAAATACTTTTTTCTTTAATAACATTTGAATTCTCCTGTTTCCCTTTTTCTGTTTTTTTTTCTTTTTTTTTTTTTTGCGGTACCGGGGATCGAACTCAGGACCCTGCGCTTGCTAGGCAAGCGCTTATTCCACTGAGCTATATCCCCAGCCCCTGTTTCCCTTTTTCTCATAGTTTAGTTTTATAAATGATGCCAGGACATTTATCCATGGAATTACTATAACTATTAACAGATAAACCTAAAGCCCTTCTTATACTCTGCTCTGTTACCCTTTCCAGGGGAAACAACATTTTATCCTCCGGTTAGCACACATAGGAATGGTGGTTCTGGAAGTTAGTACTGTTAAGTAGGCATTAGAGGCTACAAGTGCTTTGAGATATTGTAAAAAATGCTGGGATGCTGGGACTGTATCCTCTTAGCTGTAAGCTTGGTTAATGGTGGTTAATGGTTGTAAACACTCATTTCGTTGAGAGCAGAGTTGTGCTGACATTGGTGGTATAATTGGCATCACGTTAATTTTGATGGTGTTGAATTTTACATGCTGGTGGAGCACTGAGATGTTGATAACTTGTGGACAGTAGCATGTGCAAATCTAGTACTCCTGAGTTAAGTTTGGAGTTAAGAGTCTTGGAAGCTAGAAAAAGGTTTCATTATAACTAAGTGAGATTATACACAGAACTGTGTCCTCAAGCCACCAAGGACTGGTCAGAGAGGAGGGAAGAAAACATGCTATGTGTGGGTTATAGAAGTCCAGATAAGGAGACCTGGGTAAGTCATTAGCAGGATGGGGTGTGCAGAGAGATCAAAGGACAGTTTGTAAAAGGAACCCCATACTTAGCAGATGTCACCTTAGAAAGGACAGTGTCCTAGAATTGGTGGGGAATGGCGCTCCAGGCTAAAGAAATGAATGGCAGATTCAGAAATAAGGGCTTGAATGAAGACAGTTCACAAGAATTCTGTCCAGACGGTAGGAGAAAAAGGGGCTATTTATTCTCTTGGAAGCAGTTCGAAGGGTTTTTGTAAAAAGCTCACGTGTGAGGTAGTTCTGAGGGCCAGGGGGGTCAGTGAGGAGTCTCTGACTGCTTTGCCACCTCTCCAGCATATTGCCTACTGTCCTCAGGGCTGTAGTCTCGTGACTGCAAGTGAGTGACAGTGTCATCTGATTGGACTGTGAGCATACCAAGTGAACTTCACCAGTGTGAAACGAATGTTTTTTAGCAAATATCTGGAAATCCTAGGCCAAGCCTCTTTTTTTTTTTTAATTTCTTAGTTGAATTTCTAGGATAGCCTTTTGTCTCTAATTCTTGTAAAGCCACACAGTAGCCAAAGTCATCCTTGTCATAGATGAGGGTGTGCTGTGTTCAAGACAACAGTGCTTTCCATTCTACAGCCCCGTGGTCCTGGGTGCTACGTCAGCACCGTCTCCTGTCTCTCTCCTCTTGCCTGCCCACTCCCGCCACTCTCCTTGCTGTTACCCCAGCATATCCCTAGCTGAGGTCCCTTGCACTTAAACTTCCACATGGAATTCTTTCTTCCTAATTCCCTGTTTTCACGGCCCCTCTTTCGCTTTATTCAGGTCTTTGCAAGTATAACTCTGTGGGGTCTTTATCATCTAAGTGGCTGTCATGCCCCCTCACCTTGTCTTTATCTCTCTTCACGTGTTGTGTTCGCTCGTGCTCGTAGCCGTTTGCCCCAGTAGAACGTATATCCTTTGTGTGTTGATGACTCTTGCATGTGTTTTTGACTTAATAAATGAGTATAAAAGTATTGGTGATATGGCTGAATTTCTCAAACATTTTTCTTTTCTTCTATATAGAAAATGAACCTCAGAGCAAACCATTGGCCTCAGATATTGCAGTAATCATGTACACAAGTGGATCCACGGGAATTCCCAAAGGAGTCATGATCTCGCACAGCAACATCATTGCTGGGATAACTGGGATGGCGAGGAGGATCCCAAAAGTAGGGTATGTCCTAGTAAAGTAACACCAAGCAGTTCAGTGTTTGCGTCCATTGTTCTAACGTTATTATTTATGTCACCAGTCTGTTTACAGTAGACGTTTCCTTTAAAAAGGACATTAACATTAATTACAGAATAGTTTAAAATTATATTTACCTTTTTTTACTGAACTTATAGCTGGAATTCCTTAATTTTAATTATTTTAATCAGTTGGAATTGTTTTACATGTACACTCATTTTTATATGTACAGATCAGGCAAACAATAACAGTCTGTCCCATAAACATTTTATTGAGCAACTGTGTTTGTAGTCTGTTTTTCAGGTGGATTCTAGTGGTGGCAGGGGCAGGTATAATGGAGTGGGAAGAGACTCCTGGAGGACAGCATATAGAAATTTGAGGGATTGTAAAGGAAACATTCTTAGCGATGGAATTAGTACTCTGATGACTGATCTGGTCCAGTGGGTGGATATTTTTGATGTTTTTATGTACAGAAATTAGACACACATGCACACACACAGGTGTGGAATGAACTTGGGGATAGAGAAAGGAATTTCTCTCATATTTGCATACCGTGCACTTCAGGGTAAAATAATAAGTAAGAGTAGTTACCTTCTGGTTTTGCCACATTTGTCCTTCATATTTTAAGGCTGAGGGTAGTTCTTGCAATGTGCAAACATATATAATTTACATATTAAGGCATTGTAATTCAGCCAACTCCCAGAACAGGCATCTCTTAAGTAAAATTTCTGGCAGGTTCTAGAACTTACGGGTTCTAATGAGCTTTTCTGGTGGGTGACCCCTTAGCTCTAAAGACCCCATTTCCTCTTTATGGCTTGTGTCTAGATGTCCCCCTGAAGTTTCATGCAGTCATAGATAGGTCTTTTTTAAAGGTGACCGAATCTAGAGTGTGGTTGAACCCTGGTACAATACTAGGATGAAGGGGGGACAGTCATTAAAGCAGTCCACTGATTGGTTTGGCGCCACCCTAATCCCGATAGTTGAAACAACATGAGGGACAGAAAGAGGCCTTTCTTGTCCCTTGTTGCTTTGCTATTGTCCGCCTGCCATGAACTGTTTGTCCTCAGCAGTGCCTGTCCACCAGGCCACGCTGCCCTGGAGCCAGCCAATTATGGACTGAAGCCTCTACAGACTGACCGAATAACCCTTTCCCCTTTAACTTTGGGTGTCAGGTATTTTGTCTCAGCAAGGAGACAATCTCCTTACATGATTTTTTTGTCTTTGGAAGGAACTGCTTCCCAGAATACTCACCACCTCAGTCTTGGAGTGAGCTGTAGTTCCTGCTACTGTCCCCAGCATCTCTCTGTCTCCTCTTTTTCTCTCTCGTCCACCGTAGAGCCCAGGTTGATGTCCTGAGGAGCCCTTCCACGTGTCGCCAAGCTTGTTCCAGGCAACAGTCATTTTGGCGGAGAGCACACCTGACCTTTGCTTCTCCTGTCACTCTTTTCTTTTAGAGAGGAAGATGTATACATTGGATATTTGCCGCTGGCTCATGTTCTAGAATTAAGTGCTGAGCTCGTTTGTCTTTCTCATGGGTGCCGCATTGGCTACTCTTCACCGCAGACTTTAGCAGATCAGGTAAATGTCTGTGACTTAAAATACTAAAGAAATTACTGTTAGCACTTTATATTTTTCTGTCAGTTTGACAATATATTGTAAGGATAAGTTATTTAAAAAGTAGTATAAACACATTAAATGATAAGTTTAATCTAAGAATTCCATTGGATTTTACAAATAAGGATCACATTAGATAGGCGCAGTGGCAGATACCTGTAATCGCAGCTATTCGGGAGGCTGAGACAGGAGGATTGCGAATTTGAGACCCGCTTGGGCAACTTAGGATGCTATCTCAAAATAAAAAATTAAGGAATGGGGATGTAGCTCAGTGCAAGATCCTGGTTTCAATCCCTAGTGCTGCAAAACAAAACAAAACAACTCAGTTTTTATGTGGTTCATTTTTCTATTTTGCAGTCTTCAAAAATAAAAAAAGGGAGCAAAGGGGATACATCCATGTTGAAACCAACACTGATGGCAGCTGTTCCGGTAAGAAATGATCATTACTTAACACTGAAGTGACCATTACTCTAGGAAGTGTCAGTAGTCAAGTTGACAAGACGATTTCCATAGGATTTATCCCATATTGACACCACTTTAAGCTTTACAAGATTTATTCATTCTTGTTTTATCTTTTATTAGCACTCAACCGAGTTTTAACTTTCATATGATATTACTCTTTTCCCTAAACAGCTTCTTGTTAAAATCATTTTTAGGATATAGCGTATGTTTGCTGATGAGTAGAAACTTGAAGCCAGGAGGAATGTTTGCAATAACATTCTTCTACACAGATTATAAAATTACATCCTGAGCTCTCAGGGAAAGTCTGTCCTGTTCACCAAAAAGGGTGACTGAGAGGCTGTTGCAGCTTCAAGCTCCCTGAGAAACACTGGCATCATGACGTGAGCCTGGGAGGGCCGGGAGTAACAGTAGCAGTGGGACTGCAGAGGATGTGTTGGGGCGGTTGTTGGATGCTTGAACGCTCACATGGACTAAGACTACAGTGATTCCAAAGTAAATACAATTATAGTTTCTGAAGTACTGTCCTTCACATCAGTAGTTCACTTAGAAATACATGTAATTTAGAGTTGTAGAGGAAAAAAGATTTTGTCATTAAAGTATAAATAATTCCTTGTAGCAGGCCTAGGGAGCGAAACAAAATGCAGACAAGGAACGTTTCCTGGGTGTGGCAGTAAAACACAACCAAACCCAAAACAAAAATGCCATGATTCTTTCACGAGCGAAGTATGTGGTACCTGTATATCTTTATAAGATGAAGTTAGGAGATTTTTAGAAAACTGTTTCAAATAGTTGATTTATTTTGTGAAATTAGGTTTTATTTCAGAGTCTGTAAGATAAACAAGCAAAGCAAAATAATCATAACAATATAGTCCTGTCATAGGCATTTCTATTTTCTCTTTATATGTGTACCTAGATATATTCATGTGTGAAGCTAAATATGTTTCTGCTGTTACAATTTATTTTTTTACAGCAGTTCCATTTTTATTTTTATTTATTTGTTATTTTATTTTTTTTTGCGGTACTGGGGATTGAACTCGAGACCTTGCGCTTGCCAGGCAGGTGCTTATTCCACTGAGCTATACCCCCAGCCCGCATTTTTAAATTATAGTGATTGTGGCTCTATTTATAAAGTTTGGTCTTGATCAGCTGTATCTTTTAAAATGCCTTAATATTGACACAAACGTTAATTGGATGTTAAGATTTAAATAATTAAGGCAGTTATTAATTGTAATGACATTTTTATACAACTAGGAAATCATGGATCGGATCTACAAAAATGTCATGAATAAAGTGAATGAAATGAGTAGTTTTCAACGGAATTTATTTATTCTGGCCTATAATTATAAAATGGAACAGATTTCAAAAGGCCATAGTACCCCACTGTGTGACCAGTAAGTAATAGCTGTGCGCCAGCCCTCTCTCCTCCCCTCTCCTCTTGATTAGTGAATAATAATTTGGTTAAAAGTAGCAGCTTAATAAAATGAGACAGTTACAAGGAGTCAATATATTTTTTAAAAGTTGAAGGGACTCTTATAACATATTCATGATGGGGCTGTAGGGCTTGCTACTGGGTGGTTTGAACCATTGGTGTTACATGCATGACTATCCCATCGGGAGCCTTTTTATTAGTTTTGTTATTAAAAAGACCAATATAGATCCATTTGTACCACCAGTGGTACAAGATACCCATTAGGACAGTCACGCATGTACCATAGGTGGGTTAACCCAGTGGGTACATGTTAAAAAATCCATCCTGCATAAGACTTCGACAATTTTTACTTCTAATTTTATAATTTTCAATGCTGTGCTTATATCTTCTGAGAATTACATGATTTTAATTATTTTTGCAAGAAACTTTGTTTTTAAATTTACTTCAGCATAAATACAAAGTAACATACGTGACTTAATATGTTATGCTTAAAGTTGTAAATGACTAGTTTATCCCATCCTGTGTTTACATAGTGTTAGTAGATTAAGTAGAATTGTGATTTTATTATTAAATAATTTAGAAACTAAAAAATGAAAGCATGACACTCAAATTATTTTTATGGCAATTGAATATAGTTTTCAGATTTTTCATACTATCTAGAGCTTCTGTAAGTTGTTTTCCTGCCTTACTTTAGTTATCTATCATTAGCAAGATATTTAAATTATTATGGAAAGTCTGTTGATGTAATTTTAAAAACGATTGTCACTTACTTTTCACCTTTCTCAAAACTTTTTGGTTTCCAGTGCTTGGGGTGGAAGTAGGCCCTGCTCATGCTAGTGAAGTGCTCTGCCACTGAGCTATACCCCCGTCCTTCTCTGCTCATCCTTCTTTTGATTGAGATAATAAGAAATTTTTTTATTAGTATGTTTTTAGGAGCATATCAACTACATGTTTGAATTGTTTCCTTTTGAAATAGATAATAAAAACAATAAATACTTCCAAATTTGAATTAGTGAAATTTTAAGATCAGATTGTTGACTACAAATAAGTACATGCATCTGTTAATAAAGTAATTAAATAAAATATTTTGCCTTCAGGCAATTTTCTAAAGATACAGAATTGTTCACTATTAATATAATTCTATACTATACAATGATTTGTAGTACTTGTATCTATGCACCTATATAAGGCAGAACGAATTGTTCTGACCACCAACAAGGAATTTCCTTTACTATACAAAACTAAATCTGGCAATGTTGAATTCAAATACTAATTTTTGAATCAATGTTGAATTCAAATATTAAAAGGTTTTTAAAGCAAACCAGTCAGGTGTTGTGATGCATACCTATAATCCTAGCTACTTGTGAGGCTGAAGCGGGAGGATCACAAGTTTAAGGGCCACCTGGGCAACTTTTAGTAAGTCTGAAACTCAAAGGGATAGGAATGTAACTCAGTGGTAGAGCACTTTCCCTGCATGCACAAAGCACAAGATTTCCCAGGATCCTCCTCAACACTGAAAAATAAAAAGTGAGGAAAATCATATTATTTACATGGTGAAATTACTGAAGTTTCAAATTTAAACAGTGAATCAGGAGAAGTTTGTGAATTTGCAGTTTGGCCTTGGGTAGGTCACTTAATCACAAACTTTGCTGTAACAAAATTGAGATTAGTTGAAAGATTTAGAATACCCTGTTCAGCTTTAAAGTCCCATGATTCTCTCAATTTTTACTTATGTTTTTAGCTTTGTTTTCCGGAAAGTGCGAAGCTTGCTAGGGGGAAACATTCGCCTTTTACTGTGTGGTGGTGCCCCGCTCTCTGCGACCACACAGAGGTTCATGAACATCTGTTTCTGCTGTCCCGTGGGTCAGGGCTATGGACTCACTGAATCCACGGGGGCCGGGACGATCACGGAAGGTTAGTGCCGCCCAGGAAATATCAGATCCGAGGATCCGTGGGGTGTAGCTTCTGATGTAGTATTGGCTAGGAATTGTTTTCTAAAAATATGTCAGAGAAGAGTAGTTCAGGTTTTTGTGCAGTAAAATAGTGGTAAACTCCAGGAGCTATGATTATTGATACCAATTTCAAATGAATGTATTAGATATAGGTAAAAGAGTTTTGCATGTTAGACTATATGCCTCTCTTTGTATGTTCTAGGTGCTCACTGATGTTATGAGCATTTAAATAAGTGAGCATTTTCTCCTATTTGAGTGCTTCTTTATGTTCTTCTTAGATCAGATTTATTTTGTTTTTTAGAAATGTGTTTATTTTTTGTTTTGATTTTGGATTTTTGAGACAGGTTCTCACTCTGTAGTTCAGGCTAGGTGTGTGCCACCACCCCAGCCAGATTTATTTTGTACAACCTCATTATCTTCCTGCTTTTTAGTTATGTTCTCTGTATGGTTTTGGAAATTTATTTATCTTATTTGTAGAAAACAAGCAGTCACAAATATATACATACGTATATCTTCTTTTGCAGATCCTTAATTGCTTCTGTTTGTAAGAAACTATAATTGGCCTTCCTTAAAAAGTATTAAATATCAGCTTTTTATCTCTTACATTTCAATGATGTTCTAATGATAATCCAATAGTAATTCCTAGTAGTGGGGGTTCATTTCCTGTCTTCGGGAGCTCTGTTGGTCTCTTCTTCAGCCTCATGAGCTATTGGGTATGAATCTTCACTGGAGTGTTGTAACCTAAGCTGGTGTGCGGGAGGCTACAGTGTTTTACTCTGGAATGATGATAGATGGGCATGAATAGAGACCTCCCCCTTCAGGGCTTTGAGTCCTGGTGAAGGGGATAGGTGTCAGCTATTCTTTAAGTTCAAGCTCCATCATTCTTTGTGATGGGGTGCAAACTTACAGACCAGCAGCTACTTCAGCAAGTGGGCTGGGCTCTGCTTGTGGACTTGGGATGGGTCAGGTTCTGGGGAACAAAGAGTAGGCAGGCCCCGTCTCACAGGGCTGTCAGATTTTGCTGTGCTTGACATGTGGGCCTCTTTTTGCTTAGCTTTCCACTTGAACATTTCTTGATTAAAAAAAAAAATGGTAATAACTAATTCACATTAAAAGAGAGAAAAGAACAAAGCTCTCGGGCAAACAGTATACTTGTGCAGACCACATGGCCTCTGTTTTACCAGTTTGACTTGTGCTTTTAAGGGTTCTGTGGAGTTATCTAAGCATGGGGAATATCATCATTTTTAGTAATTTAGAAAAATGAAGCAGCTTCTTACTGTTCTCAAATATATCTTTGCCCCTTTGCACCTTAGTGTGGGACTACAATACTGGCAGAGTTGGAGCACCATTAGTTTGCTGTGAAATCAAATTAAAGAACTGGGAAGAAGGTGAGAATCTATTTCAGCTGCAGAGTATTTTTAGAAGATTAGACTTTAAAATTTGAAATATTTAGAAGCTTCATTTTCTTCCTTATTTTAGAATATAAAATTGGTCCTCAGTGCTCATTTTTGTTCTTTATAAAATATATTTTATCTAGAACTACGAGGATGCATTATATTGTGTTTTAAAAATAGTTTGAAGAATACAGTTTTTATTTTGCTTTTGCTATGTAAGTCCAAGTAAGAATTACGGCAGAAGCTTAATAAATGTGCTTAAATGAATAACATTAGTAAATTGAGTGGTAACTTGATTTTATAACAGCACAATCATAATATTTTTCCATGAGGATTTTTACATGTTTCTGTTGTCTTTTTTTTTTTTTTTTAATTTCTTTTCTCTGAGAGTTTTAACCTAGAATTATCAGCAGGAAACTTTTACTGTAGTTTCATAAGATTTGTTGCTTATGCAGTGTAAGATGTAAATTACTTTAAAAAAATATAAACATAAGAAATTATACAGATTATCTGTGATTTACTGGGGTGTATTTTTCCTATATAGAAATTAAAGTTTCTAAGGCTCCAAAGTAATTTTTCAACTACTTTTAGCCACAGGTGTGAAAGTGTCCAATAAAGTTAAGCTTGGAGTCAGTCTAAAATTGTAAAATTAAATCTAAATGTATGGTAATTTGATTTTATACAGATTGGTCCTGTTGTATACTGCTTAATACTTTATCATCTTATGAGCATGATATTTAAGACTACAGAAACTTTAAAAAAACTTATCTATGTAGTAGTTGAAATAATTTTCCATAATAGATGAAAATAGCTGAAAAAGGTAAATACTTATGGTTAAGTAACTAAAATTTTGCCCTTGTTTTATATTGATAAATTTTGGTCAGTTAGTGTCTGCTTTGTTTCTTTTGGGAAGCTTTAATTGAATTAAAAAGATATTTCTTATTTACAAACTAATAGCTTTGAATATTCATGTTGTAAACATATGGTGACAAAAGCAGTGAATTAACTCTAAACTATTCTGTTCACTAGGTGGGTACTTTAATACTGATAAACCACATCCCAGGGGTGAAATTCTTATTGGTGGCCAGAATGTGACAATGGGATACTACAAAAATGAAGCGAAAACAAGAGCTGACTTCTTTGAGGATGAGAATGGGCAGAGGTGGCTCTGTACTGGAGACATTGGCGAGTTTGACCCTGACGGCTGCTTGAAGATTATTGGTGAGCCATTCAGTCTTTTTTTTTGAGAGAGAATGATCCTCGGGTGGCTTTGTGCTAGAGATACTAGTCTTTAGAGAAGCTGTATAATAATGAAAGATTCTGTCTTTGTGTAATGTTGGTGTTGGTTTCTTGTGTCTTTGCTGGAACACAGGAACTTTTAATAAGGAATTGATGAGGTTTGGCATGAGATGTCGAAAGGTGTTCACCAGCAATATTAATTGCTTTTAAGTCACCTTAGCCATTTTTCCTGCTCAGACCGAGAATGGTTGTTTTTGAAGGGCTTGATGTAAGTTATTACGCAGGGTTCTTCTGTCTGAATTTAGCCCTCTGCCTTGCCCAAGGAAACAAAGGAAAACCTGGCAACTCAAATGTTATAACCCATATGGGAAAAAAATGACTTTATAACCTTCTGTGGCTTCGCCTAAGGCCTCTTTTCAGTTAGTAGCATCTGTATTTCATCATGCAGACTGGACATCGGGGAGGAGGTGCAAACCTCTTCCCTCCAGTCAGTTCCCATGACTAGCCCACATCTACTGATTTAGCTTATGAGGTGGGCCTTACAGTCATGTTCTTTCTCTCTCTGTCTTCTAAATGTTTGCAGGTTAAGCCTGCAAACATTATCAGTCTGGAACTTGGTTGTTATTTATTCAAAACAAGGGGTTCAAAAAGTCATTTATAACTTGGATTAGGTCTAACAGACCAAATATTTGAAAACTATGGGAGAGTGAAACACCAGCCCGGATGCCCGTCGTCAGCGTCCTCATCACTACGGTCAGTGGGGAGACATTTTACTGAAGTTGTACCCCACAGAGAGGTATAATTATACCCCAAACTATACAGCCACACTTCTGTAAGAATGTCCTGTTAACCGTGCTTCCCTAACACCTCTCACCACCACTGTGATAACTAACCACTGATCCTGCCAGGTTGATTCCTTGTTGAGTAATTTTTAATCACTTAGTCATTTAATTATTTAAATATAGGATGAGCAAAAATTGCATATTTCATTAATTTTCATAAGATAATATAATAGAAAATATTAAAATGACAATTTTATCAGATTTATGAAATAAATTTTCTGTGTGTGGTGTATCTTAAAACATTGACAGTCCAGTGCAGTGTTACAATCTGGGCAGTGGTACTTAGTCTCTTTCCAGATTCCGTTGGCATTACACTTTCGTATTGTTCTTTCCTTTTTTCTGTGGGGTGCAATTTCAGTAAAACGTCGCCCCACTGACTGTAGTGATGAGGACGCTGATGATGGGCATCTGGGCTGGTGTTTCACTCTCCCATAGTTCTCAAATGTTTGGTCTGTTAGACCTAATCCAAGTTATAGATGACTTTTTGAACCCCTTGTTTTGAATAAATAACAAACAAGTTCAATATTGATACATCCAGACATTGTGTAAATTTTTATAATAATGTTTTTCCTTTTTGGTATTATTAGATGGTGGTGAATTCTGTTAAAATCACCCATAGAAGTATAATCATTGACCACTGTTGAAATGTTTTTAGTTTCATTTCTTCCTCTTTTTTTTAAGAGTAGGAAGAATTTATTGAGAGAAAGAAAGCTTCTGTCTGAGAGGGACAGAAGGGGGCCTGGAAAGTTAGTTACCCACCAATCCCTGCTTCTCAAAGGTGTTTATTGAGCAAAGCCACCAGGTGAGGTAGGCTTAAGGTGAAACAGAACTATAACCAATTAATAAGATTACAAGTATAGTCACTGAGGGAATATTGATGGGTGTGAGGTGGGACAAAACTATGATCAACCAGTAAGTACACAACAAGTATAGTGCCTCGGGTAATATTAGTTATATGGAGATCAAGTGGGGAAACAAGCACACAGGGGCCAGACAAGGGCTTTGCTGGAAGGGGTGGGTTAAGGAGGCTTGTCCCCCGCCCCAAGGTGACTGATGCCCACTTAGAATATCAGTCACAGCTGTTCATCCCTTGGGTGAGTCTTGCCATGTAGTACTACCGTATTGGGAGAAGTGATCTGTTTTTGTGTTGTGCTTCTCTCCAGGTAGATGTGGACTTGCTGATCATGTTCCACATCTTCACCTGTCCAGTATTAATGGATACAATACTATCTATGGAGCAGAACATACTTGAAGCAAAACTCAGGGCCTAATTTTATTATATACTTTTTAATTTTAGTATAACTGCTTATGGATAATTTAGCAAAGTTTTAAGGTACATAGTAAATGGCCAGTGTTTATATGTACTAGGCTTTTATTAATAGTCTCAATGTTTCCTGCTCCCTGCCATTGTTTCACTCAGATCGGAAGAAGGACCTTGTAAAACTGCAGGCCGGAGAGTATGTTTCTCTTGGGAAAGTAGAGGCAGCTCTGAAGAATCTCCCACTGATAGATAACATTTGTGCATATGCAAACAGGTAGGAAGTGGAGCGCGTGCTACTTGTGCTTTGCATGTTGAGTGTGCCATAAGGGTTTCCACCTTGTGTGGGCCTCTTTGTAAACATTCTAAACATGCTTCCTTTTCTCTCATGCCTGGGACTGCCTTTTTCCTCCTTACAGTCAGTAGGTGATTCTTTTCCTTTGATACTTCCCATCATCGTTTTCTGCATCTGTTTTCTGCTTTATTACATCTCTCTGTGTGTCTGTTGTGATAGAATTGAAAATAAAAATCTTACTTCCTAGCTAGCTGTTCGTAGATTCACAGAACAGTCCAGACAGAAGAAGTGTAGGTGAGCCATCTGCTGTTCAGTACCTACTCCCTTGCCTTCAGCCTTCACCTGCTAAGGCCTGGGGGAGAGCTGGGAGCAAGCACCGCACCTGAAATTGTATTAAGTTCTGGCTGCAACCTGTAATACCACAGCCCATGATGATGTAGGCAGCTGAAAAGGGGAGCCCACAGCCAAAATCCTAAAATTCCAGTTTTGGGAAATGTATTAGAACTTCAGATTGGAGCTCTGATTACATTTTCCATAACAATATTGCTCTAACCAATGATGTACTCCAGTGATAATGATTGGGTATTTTCTTGGTAAGCACAGGGGTCTTTCTATAGCAGTTGACACTATGTGAAAATAAAACTAAGTATGAACAAAATAATAATTTGGAATCAGACTGAAGATACAGCCCAAGTTAAAGATGAACATCTTACCTACACACTTGGGGGTAAGAAATTTAGGGCTTTTTGGACTTGGGAATATTTGTGTAGACATCACCTGTGCATTGATTTATAAATGACTCTGCTCTTTAAAAAAAAATCACCAAGGGATAAAAAAAGTGTAGTTCAGGTTAAGGACTAGTGCTGGGTGTAAAAATCAATGAAAAGGTGGGAGAAAGAAAATTGGTTGGAGCAGGTAGGAGAGGTAGGAATGCAGGTAGGCATATTGAGGTGGTATTTGAGAGAGGAACATTTTAAAAATAAATTCAACCATTTGTTAAAAAGGCATTTAGTGTTTCCTCTAATGATGCTACAGATCTAGATGTTACTTTTATAATAACTAATACTATCCTTCTCTTCCTATTGCTGTTGCCACATTTCTTCGGGTTCAAGTTTTATGTCTTAAGAAAAATGTCTGCCTCTGGGCATACTTAGAGGTCCTGTGTCGATACAAATTCTCACAGTATCCAAATAAAAAGGATACAGTCTGTTATTTTGGTTTGCTACCAAGTTTCTTTAGAAACACTATCTGATTTACACTAGGTTTTATTTTTTCTTAACCTGTTGCCATCCATGATGTACTGATTTTTTTTTTCAGTCACTGTAAATACTTGTAATTTTCTGTTTAAAAAAAACATATACATGGTGGTATTCACAGTAGTTACACATACTTGAAATTTGTCATGGTCAGATTAAAGTTTACTTCAGCGCCACCAAGTTCTGCCAAAGCTCTAGATTACTATTGTGAATCAAATAGTAAACCTGGGTGTTGCATGAAATAAGTAGTTCAGGGCCAAGTATGACACGTGAGTTTTTTTAAAAAAATAGTTCTTTTTATTTTCTTTTTTGGTACCAGGAATTGAACTCAAGACCTTGCACTTGCCAGGCAGGTGCTTGTGCCACTGAGCTATATCCCCAGCCTAGTAGTTCCTTTCTAAATGTCAGGATAGTCAGTGACTTTTTAAGGCAATGTAATATTCTGTTCCTCGGCTAAGTTATTCTTCATATATTTCAGTTACCATTCCTACGTCATTGGATTTGTTGTGCCAAATCAAAAGGAACTAACAGAACTAGCTCGAAAGAAAGGCCTTAAAGGGACTTGGGAGGAGCTGTGTAACAGTAGTGAAATGGAAAATGAGGTCCTTAAAGTGCTTTCTGAAGCTGCTATCTCAGGTGAGTTTTATGTGAAACTAATTCTGAGCAGTGGGACAGTAAGAGTACTTAACATCAATTTAACTTGTTGCGAGGCTTAGGATGGAACATTTCCCACTCAGAGACCATTTCTGCCATTAGTAGATGCACAAATACTCTCATCGATCTCCCATTCAAGTCCCTCTGTAGGACGCACAAGTCACCCATTCTCTCAGTTCAAACACGTGTACATGTCTGGAATATCCTGATCGTCTCAGCCTGTTTTCTGAGTTGGCCCTTTCTCCACTTACCTGACCTTCAAGCTCTGCTCAGTTTTCTGGCCATACTGCCCCACAGAGAAAGGTCCAGATATTCTTTTGGAATTGTATGTATTGTTAGTTTACTTGGTAATGTGCTGTACTCTATGTCCTGTTGTTTCTTTTTTTGGTCTAAGACCAGTTTAATACGGTTGGCTTAATAAAAATAGATGGGTTTTTGTTTGTTTGTTTTAGTTCAGCAGTAAGTATAATACAGATACGTGGTTTTATTCTACTTGGATATAACATTGCGGAAAATGTAAATTTCCATTTCATTAGACGGAGACATTACTCTGGCCTTTGATTTCAACTGTGATTTGTTCTGGCATGTATCACTTTGACGGTAGTTCCGGACACTGTTTATGTAGCCTAACATCTTGGACTGATGCTAAATTTAATCAATTTATGAATATTCTCTAAAAACCTACATATTTTCTAAGTAAGATACAATATTGAAACATTGAAAACTAAGCATTATATAGCTTTTGCTGCTTTCATACTTAACAGCTTCTTTGAGAGATAATTGGCAGGTATACAACTTACTCATTTATTATGTACAGTTCCACAGTTTTACTGTCCCGCATTCTCCAGGCTGTACAGCAATCACCACAGTCAGTATACAGTGTTGTCATCACCTCAAAAACAGACTCCATAGGAGGTTTGTCAGTCATTCTCCTTTATCTTCCAAGTCCTTTTTCCCTCAAAAACTACTAAGTAGTTTTCTGTCTGTATGAGTTTTTCTCTTCTGGAGATCTTAGATAAGTGAAATCATACACTGTATGCCTTTGTGTTGGTCTCTTTCACATAGCATAGTGTTTTCAGAGTTCATCCATGTTGTAGCCTGTATCAGCACCTCATTCATTTTTGTTACCAAGTAATACCCGCTCTGGACATGTGCCACGTTTTGTTTATCTGTACATCAGCCAACAGACATTTGTTTTCACTTTTGGTTGTTATGAGTAAGACTGCTGTGAACGTTCATGTTGGCGCTTTTGTGTGGACAGGTGTGTATCTTCTTTTGGATAGATTCCTGAAGAGGGAATTGGTGAGATATAGATTAACTTTATATGAGCCCTTTGAAGAATAGCCAGGCTACCTTCCAGAAGATTTTTTCAAGTGTTGTCCAAATGATTTTCCAAAGTGTTGGCACTGTTTTACATTCTGACCACTGGTGTTAGGAGTACTTGTTATTCTTTGGCATTTGGATTCTAGCCTAAGTTTTATCTTGTGGTTTGATTGGTATTTCTCTGATGGCCAATCTTGTAATGTACCTCTTGGCCCTTGAATATTTTTTCTTCTTAGTATTATTTTGTCTGTATTCTTAATATATTGTAAACACCTCTGTGGTCAGGTATATGATTTGTGAATATATTCTCTCACTTTGTGCACTTTTTACTTTTTTAATGCTGTTCTTTAAAGCACAAAAGTTTTAAGTTCTATCCAGGAGAGTCTTCCTTATTCCTCCAGGTTTGAAGGAAGGTTTGCCAGGTATATTATTATTTGTTGGCATTTTTTTCCTTTCTACTCAGTAGTTTAGCTGTGTCATCTCACTCCTTTCTAACTTGCATGCTTTTCTGTGAAGAACTTTTACGATTTTTCTTTCTTGACTGATTTTCATTCAGTTTTCTATTTGTGCTTGCTTTAACTCACTGAACATTTTTATGACAGTTGAGTTCTTTACCCAGTCAGTTTACATGTTCATTTCTTTAGGGGTGGGTTTGGAGATTTAATTTGCTCTTACAGGCCAAATAGGCCACATTTTACTGTGTTTTTGTATCTTTTATTGTTGAGACTTTGGTATCTGAAAAATCAGCTACCTTTCTTAGTGTTTGCAATCTGATTTTGTGCTGGGAAGACTTTTCTCTAGTTAGCCCTGCTAGAGATTTTGGAGCCATCTAAAAGCCTTTTCTACGGATGTGTCTTCTGTGGATTTGGAATCTAGTGGATGAGGGTTGCTGATTCTTACTTAGGAGCTCCCCCTGGCCTGTGTCTGTGATAACTGTGAATGTTGATCACCTTTGTTCTTGACAGCCCCAACTTGGTGCCTTGTTCCTGTTAGTGCTTTGAATCAAGTGAGCGAGAAACCAGCTCTTTCTGTCACATGCCCAAAGGAGGTTTCTTCTCTGTACTGTACCGAAGAGAAGAGCTCTGCCAAGTGAATACCACGATTTTTTTAAAACTAGACTTTGATATGGGTGGTATTATGCTTGTTTGGAGTACAAGACCTCTTTACTGGTTTCTGAGTTTCTCACACAGGCAATACACGGGTCTTCTATATATTATTGTTGAATCTGTATTTGGGGTGGAAGAATAGGAACTGGGCTTTCCTATTCTGTCATTTGCTTATGTCACTCACCAGCAGCATGTCTCATTTCTGTGTAATTGTGGGTGTTCACCTTTTTCCATTTGTTGTACTACTTGCCACTTGCAAGGGGAAACTTCTCTTTCCTTGTATTTTTCTAAGAATGTGTAGTAAAGTTCTGTATACAACAGTCATTTTTTACTAAGTATGTGTTGATTGGTGCTTTAAAAATACGCCAATTTTCCTGAAGTACATCGTTCTTCAAAACTGCATCCCCTTCTTAGTCTCTCTTGCTGTCTCCTTTTCCTCCTCTCCTCTGTTCGTCTTCTATTATGAATCTGCCTGCTGTTAGAGCGTGTGCTAAGAGTACTGGCGTGAGTAAGCGTTCTGTCTCCACAGTGTCTGTCCTGGCTCAGTGACAAGATTCTCTCCCAAGCTTTTATTATTTTTTAATTTCTAAAAGAATTCATTCTTTGTAAAGTAAAATCCTCCCTTTCCTTTCTTTTGGATCCCATCCTAGAGGTGCACGGTTTATGCTCATGAATAGTCTTTCATCCAGCAAACCGGGGTGCATTAGTACCCAGTTTTGTGCTGCAGCTTGCCTTTTTTTTAACCTGATAGATTGGATACCCATATAAATCTAGGTCATTATTAATAATTATATTCCATTTACAACTGTATTTTAGTCATTTTCCTGTTGATAGGTAGTTGTTAAACATTTTTTTGCTATTTTCATTCTTGTGCTTTTTTTCTCCCTTCTTTTAAACTTAGTATTTTTGAGGGATATATTGCTTGGAATTGAGATTCATTGGCTTCATCAGTTGTGCATGTTGGTGCTATTCTACTGGGAAAGTGGTATTGGTAAGAACGTTAGTTGCACATTTCTAATGCCTTTTGCATTTTTTCTTTTTACCATCTCAGCAAGCCTAGAAAAGTTTGAAATTCCAGTAAAAATTCGTTTGAGCCCTGAACCGTGGACCCCTGAAACTGGTCTGGTGACAGATGCCTTCAAGTTGAAACGCAAGGAGCTTAAAACACACTACCAGGCGGACATTGAGCGAATGTATGGAAGAAAATAATTACTCCCTTTTGGTATCAGTTTGCTGCAGTGAGCTCAGATCAAATAGGAAAATACTTGAACATTGCATGTCTCAAACTGAGGCAAACTCCATTTTCCGTGTTAAACCCAAACTTCCTTCTTGTGACGTCACATTTTTAACTGACAGGCTTAGTAAAATACTAAGACGGCAAACTGTGTCTGTCTCCTCTTTCTTTTTGCTCCTTTGGTTTACTTTACCACCTATGACTGTGCTTGTCAGGAGAAACTTTCTGGATCATACTGGGGAAGCAGTGATTTTAAAACCTCAAGTTTTTAAACATGATTTATATGTTCTGTATAATGTTCAGTTTGTAACTTTTTAAAGTTTGGATGTATAGAGGGATAAATAAGAATATAAAAATTGGTTATTTGGGAGATTTTTTACTTAATGTATTTAAAAACACAAAGGTCTTGATGTGAAATTATGTAAATTTCAAATGCTTATGAATCAAATCATTGTTGAACAAAAGATTTGTTGTTGTGTAATTATTGTCTTGTATGCATTTGAGAGAAATAAATATACTCATACCTATGTTTAAAGAAATTGAGATCTTGTGGATATATGTCTGACAGTGTTTTCTTTTTGTATTTATTTTTTATTAGGAAGAGTATCTAGTTAGTTTGGTGCTGTATGAAGCAACGTAGCAGAAGCAGCCATGGTTTAATGACAAAGGAGTTATGGGACGCAGCGGAGATAGCGCCCTTCGACAAGTGGTCTGATATCCACTGTCAGGGTGTGTTCGGGAAGGGAGCCAAGATCAAATGGGAGCAGGTCTGAAAGAGAAAAATTAAAAAAACAAGTGTAGAAAATTATAGTTTATTCCATTGACCTCACATTTACCTGTGTACATTTATGAACACATTAATTGTGAAAAATTACCCCATTTGCTCCTATTCTACTTTGAATGCAGATAATTATACATGTCACTTCAAAATTAGTATTTTTAAAGGGTTTGCACTAGTGTTTGTGTGAAAAGATACTAAGTTGTAGTAGCTTATTAAAAACACTTTCTTTGAGTCTTTCTGTACTAGAAAGTGAAATAATTTAGAGCACTTCTGGTAACAAATTCTAAGAGATAAAAGAATTTAGCTTTATAATGTAAGATTTGATTTGTAGATTTTCATGTCAGGAGTTACTTGTGACTCAAATGTTACTTCATTAATCTTTTATATGCATTGTCTGTTATTTCTGAATTGTTAAGAGTAATTTTGCATGAACTAAGATAAAATTAGGACTTAACAAGTCACAGGCACCACATTTTTCATGTCAGACTAATTATTTTCTTCTTAGTTCAGGCATCAAAAGGAAAAAAAGAAAAAGGAAATATAAAACGTCGACCACATCTATAAAGGCAGAGGGAGAGGAATTGGAATCTTGTCAGATCACAACACATCTGGAGACACTGCAGTACTCTGTTGTGTTTGTTTTCAACTCTCGTTATATTCTTGTGTATTTGTACTGTGTTTTAAATGTTTTCATCTTATAGTTCAGATTTCGATGTTTTGAAGGAAGACTGCCACAAGAAGTAAAAATATGGAAGAATGCAAGTGGAATTTGTTGCTTTGTCTTTACAATAATTGTGTTCAAATGAGTAAAATACTGTATTTAGAACAAAAGCTCTCTAGTGCTTTAAAGGAGAAAAACTGATGGTTATGGTGAAAGGTCAGATGAATCTGGCTTATCACTGACCTGGAGGAAGACATCTAATGATGCCAGTTTAGTTCTACTGTTACATTTGTTTTCTCATATGATTAAATTTCATAATTCCTTTTCAGTCCTAAAATGTTAGACATCAGAGGTCAGTGCAACAATAAAATATTAATGAGCAAACTTTCCTTTGAAATCACTTCCTAATCCAAACCATCTTTAGTGACTTGAAAAATCAGATCATTGTTCTTTCAAGAAGAATTGGTCAATTAACAAGTGTATGGTGGTGTACACCAGTAATGAGTCCCAGCTTCTCAGGAAGCTGAAGCAGGAGGGTCACAAGTTGAGGCCAGCTGGGCAGCTTACTGAGGCCTTGTCTCAGAAAGGGGTGGGTATAGTGCACTTGCTCAGCATCCAAGAGGCTTTAGGCTCAGTGTGCAATACTGCCTTCTATCCCCGCCACCAAAAGGAGGGAGAAACATTGCACAGCTGTTTTTATAAAAAGTACTGCATAAATGAGGTAATACTTCAAGAAAGCTTTGTTCTGAAATTCATAAATCTAATTTGCACATATGAAAATAGAATGTGGATCCTAAAACAGTTCTTCACTATTGTTTTCTGGAAATAAGCATTAGGGAGAATCCTTAAGTATTAGCAGTTTAGATCCATAGACCACCACCTCACCCCCATAATATGAGCTTGAGCTTAATTGAAAATTTTTATGGCAATGAGCAAAATAGTTACTTTTTAAATACTGCTTTGCTTATTCCATGATTTCTAAAGTTTGTAATTTTCAGCAGTGTTTAAAAACAGCTTCAACAGATTACCCTGGAAAACCTTTTTGTTATTAAAATACTCAAGATTTTTCAGCTCTTAACCCATTTGGTACAACCTCAAACTTTTTTGGAAAAATGTTGGTTTTAGGGCTGGGGATATAGCTCAGTGGAATAAGTGCCTGCCTAGCAAGCACAGGGTCCTGAGTTCAATCCCCAGTACCGCAAAAAAAAAAAAAAAAGAAAAAGAAAAATGTTGGTTTCTTTTATAAAAAAATTACATACCTCTGATGTTTATTTATCCATCTATCTTGGTACCAGGAATTGAACTCAGGACTTTGCATTTGCCAGGCAGGCACTGTTCCACTGAGCTATCTCCTTGGCCCTACACCTGTGGTGTTTTAAATGCAGGGCCACTTCAAACTGTAAGTGTTGGACCACACTGAAATGTGATGCACCCTTTCTGTACTCATCCTTTACTCTGAGTTCATTTCTGTTCTTTATTACTGTTTTCTGCCCAAGGAAATATATGTCATTTAGAAAGTCCATTTGTAGCTACATGGTATGGACAGCTTATTTGTAATTTGTCATGAAGTTTGAAGAGTAAAGACACGTACAAATTAAAGTTTCTGATGTTAAAACATTTAATATTTTTTCCTAAAGAATAAAAGCTCCTTTAAGAAGGCCAAATGTCAATGGATATTCCTGAAATAACTTACAAAAGAAATTTAGGGAATTTTCTTTTGTGGCCTAGCAGTCCATTTGAAGAGGAATGTTCCTTCAGTTGTGTGTTGGATTGGGGCTTATTACAAGGAGAACAAACAATGTAATAGAGGATGCATATTTTATACGGTTGTTTGTAATAGTTACCCAAAGAATAAGAGTGCAGGAAATCTGTCCACATGCTAAGACAAAGGAATCTAGAGGAGGGCCTGGATCCCACAGTAATGTCCCGCATGAGTCCAGCTGAAGATCTTGAGCTGGTAATATCTCATGCAGGCCTGTTTCGCAGATCTGCACTGTGAAGGCCCAAAGGTCAGTGGAATCTACTAAGTCTTTGCCAGTGGGGTGAAGGATCTATGCTAGCAGGCTGAGGGATCTGCACTGGAGCCAAGAAGCAATGCTCAAAGTAAGCACCAGAGCTCACCTGAAAGGTAACACAGACATCCTCAGCAGCAGTGAGGTCCTGAGCTCCTTCCATGATCAGGAAAACAGGGTTCCCATCAGGAAAGCCAGTGTGACAAGCTTCTTCAGGAGACTGAGCTGTACACCACCTTCCCCTCTGGAGCCAGGAAGCGATGCTCAGAATGAAGACCAGAGCTCCCCCTAAGTGAAACGAAGCTGTTCTCAGTGCCAACAAGGTCCAAAGTTCCTCAAAAGATGTAAACTGCCAAGTTCATCAGGAAAGCCAATATGACAAACTCCTCCAACAGAACCAACAGCTCCTTATGGCTTCCACTAGCTCCCAACAGCCTTTCTAAGCTCCCAACAGCCTCCTCCTCCAGTTCTACCTCTTATGCTGCTGGCAACAGTCCCCAGGTGGGCATCCACACCCAGCACCACACTTACTCAGTTCACCTGGGGGTTTATAAGTTGACCACCAGTTGTCAATCCACTACAAGTTGTAACAATTCTATTCTTAATTTTATTTCCTTGTGTTCTAACTTTTTGTCATAATCTTTGAGTTTCTCATTTCCATTCTTACATTTTGGCTTTGACTGCAAAGAAGCTGTGCTGTGAGCATTTTAAAGTCAGTGCTGATAAAAGTAGAGATTGTAAATAAATTCAGCATTAACATTTGAGAGATGGAAGCTGTGCGCCAATATTTTATCCTGTGGTTGTTGGAGGAAGTTTTTATCATGCTATTGATTTCTCAGAAGCTTACCCCTCTCCACAGTCAGGGTTCATTCTGGCAAAACTGGTTATATGTGACTTGATAGTAACATGTTTATAAATGCATGACTTTAGTCCTGTAAGAAACTCAGTTGTTTTTACATAAGCATCTGGGGGTTTCAGTGTGATTTACGTGTTTTACTTGTTTTTTTGCATTAGCAGAGTGTTGTGTTTTTTTCCTCTTCATTAACTTTGCTCAAATTCTTGTTATAAAATATCAGTTGCTTGATAGTTCTGCCACCCTGGCTGCATAGAGTACATGATTTTAGGATCAGGCAGGTGTGTATTATCAAAAGATTCCATGCTGGCTTTCCAGTGCTCTGACAAGATAGCTGAGAAAAATCAACCTGAGAGAAGGAAGACTGACCAGAAGTTTCAACCCATGGTCCCTTGGCCCTGTTCTTGGGCTTGTTGTGAGGCTGAGCATCAGGGTGGGAGTGAGCAGCTACTCACTTTGGGACAGCCAGGAGGTGAATGAGAGGGACAAGGGCCAGGGTCCCAAGGACCTCACTCCCATGGGCCCTACCTCCACCAGGGATAGCACATGAGCATTTAAAAAAGATTACATCGTAACAGATTCTTACACGATGTAAGACAGCAGGCTGTGATGTTCAATCTGGTAAGGAAAAACATGTCTGATTCCCTTCTAAGGGTCTGTGTCCCAGCACATAGGTTTTAAAGGCCCATCCTTTTCACAGTTGCCTGGGTTGTTGTGCTTTACATGGTGCATGACCCTTCGGGTAGTTGCTCCTGCTCCAAACTGTTAGGTGACTGAGAATATTAACAGAATTACAATGGCAGTGCGTGCATGCCTCCTTTTTCACTGTTACAAGCCTTTTTCTGGTCCAGGCCAGATTTGTTCAAAATACTTTTCAGCAAACCCTTCGTTCCCCACTAATGTCCTCATTTAGTGATTTGTGTGACTGGTGAGATTCATTCAGAAGCAGCTTCCCCTGTTCGGTGATTCTGTTTTGTCTTAGTCCTCGTTCCGTTGTGAAAGGTGGTTCTCTTGTGTAGGGTTTTATTTCCGAGTAAAATGAGGTCTCGGCTTGAGGACTTCCATATGGCTGACTCCCATGGCAACAGTTTCTCTGCAGCGCGGGCCTTCTGATGTGGAAGTTTTCCTGTTCGGCGCCTTCACAGGCTTTCTCCGGAAAGTGCCCCCTCATGTTGCAGGGGCTGAGGTGCAGCTGCAGCTTTCCTCGCATCAGCCTTCCCAGGTTGACTTCCTCTATGTTTCACTGGGGGCTGGCTCAAGGGAAGACAGAAACCGGCCTGGTTTGTCTTCAGGATGAACTGTTCGAGGATGTGTTATGGCTGAAGATTTACCCATTTTCATCACATCCATAGGATTTTTTAAAAAACATTGAGTAAGGGTAAGGCAATCTTTAGAAATAACACTTCATCAATTCTTTATGGAATTTTATCATTTTTCACATAAGGCAGTGGCTCTCAAACTTTTTGGTCTTATGACCTGATATGTCCTAAAGTAAATTATTGAAAACTTTGTTTTTGTTTTTTGTGGTACTAGGGATTGAACTCAAGGTCTTTGCATTAAGCTATATCTCCAGTCTTTGTTTTAAAGGATAAAGGACTGGGCATGGTGGCTCATGCACTCAGGGAGGCTGAGGCAGGAGGATTGTCTTGAGTTTGAGGCCAGCCTGAACTACAAAGTAAGCCTGTCTCAAAGAAAGAAGGATTCACAGGCAGTGGTGCACATGTGGACCTACCCCAACCCCTGACTCCTAATTCTCAGTGGGAAAAATCATAGTTGTTAAGAAAACACAGCTATGAAGGATATCTCTGTTCCATCTTTTTCACCAAGATAGAAATGAAAACCTTAGCACTGTGTTGTCTTAATAATTTAATGCACTAGCTTTCAAAATTTTAATGTATGGGAGGGTTGGGAGGCTAAGGCATAAGGATTGCAATATTTTGTTTTTGTTTTTTGAGGCAGGCTCTTGCCATGTAGTTCATCCTGGCCTTGAAGTTACTATGTAGTCCAGGTTGGCCTGAAACTCATGGTGATCCTCCTGCCTCATCCTCCTGAGTGGGTGACATACTATGGGGAAAGTTTTATTTGAAACTAAATTCAGATGTAAGAAAGTTGCAAAAATACCATAATAGTGTTCTACAGAATGGCTTAATGTTTGAATTTAAGTTCATAAAATTTCTAGTAGTTCAGAAATACAGCTGAAAATGAAAGTCCTGCATATGCATATGTTTTAAAGAACATATGAGTTGAAATGTACCCCTATCCTGTGTGTGTGTGTGGGGGTGTGTGTGTGTGAGAGAGAGAGTATATGATTTATTTATTTGTTTTTGTCTCTTTGAGTCAAGGTCTCGCTATGCAGTTCAGGCTGGCCTTGAGCTCACTTTGTAGCCCAGGCTGGTCTCGAACTCACAATGATGCTCCTGCCTCAGTTTCCCGAGTGCTGGGATTATAGACGAGCACCACCATGCCCAGTACAGTGCCTGCATAGATTAAAGTTCTCCTCGTAGTACCTCAGAGAATCACTGAGTGGGGAGCGGAACCTTTGCAGAGGTGGGTGAGTTAGAATGAGGTCACTAGGATGAGTCCTTAACCCAACATTACTGTTGTCCTCTGGCCTCCAGAATTGAGAACACAAAATTTCACTGCTTAAGCAGCTGAGTTTGTAGTGTTTGTTATGCCCAGGCAAACAAATATAAAATGTGATTAGGTCGTATTACATATTCTGCAAGTTGATATTTTCATTGAGAGTATGTGATAAGCATTTTCCCATGTGCATAAATTGGTCTAGTTAATGGCCACAGAATATTCCAGAATGAATATATTATTTAATTTATTTATTGCTGGGCAATTAGAGTGTGACAACACAAAACCTTTATTACCATTTTTTAATTTTTAATTTTCTGTGTGTGTTTTTTTGAGACAGATCTCACTATGTAGTTTAGGCTGGTCTTGAACTCATTGTGTAGCCCAGGCTGGACTTAACTTCCAGCCATCCTCCTGCCTCAACCTTCTGAGTGCTGGAATTAGAGGCATGTGCCACCATTCCTGGTTTAACTTTTTTTACATAAGTGGAAACTCATCTAAGGATAGTTTCCTCATAGTGGCAAGTCAAATTTTAGTTTTATGAAGTATCCAACTGTTACATTTTTTTGTATGTGTGTATGTGTGTGTGAATGTGCATGTGTGTGGTACGATCAAAATATATGGCAAATGTTTATATTTTTAAAAATACTACATCAGGGACTTTGTCATTACTCCCCCTCAAAATACACTTCCTGACCTTGAGCATATGTAGCCCGTGGTTCTTGCCATTTTCTGCGCCAAGTTCTGAAAGACCTTTCTCGTGGCGTCCTTACATGGTGTGGTAGAGATACGGTGAGCATTGCTGCCTAGTGCCATCCAACAGAAAGGAGGACTGGTGAACACTTTGTGCTGTGTCCTCATTCACTTGATTCACCAGGTCTGGCACCATGCGACCTCTGGCTCTTCTTCAAGTTAAAAGTGATCATGAAAAGTCAATGTTTTGAGTCAATTCAATTCAGGACATCAGGGCAGCCGTAGCTGTGCAACTAAGGGCATTAATGAAAGAGAACTGCTTCAGAAAGTGACCAGCACGATGGCACGAGTGTTGAAGGGAATTAGTGGCAATGTGTCTTTTATTGTAATAAATTTTAAAAATTTATGTATGTATGTATGTATGTATTAATGTATGTATTTATGTATGTGTTTTTGAGGCAGGATCTTGCTACGTAGTTTAGGCTAGTCTTGAACTCATTGTGTAGCCTTGACTGGCCTCAGACTTGTGACAGTCATGTACCACGATGGTTGGCTAAATTCTTAAAATGTAACCCACAGAGCACAACACCTAATTTTGTCATAAAGGCGCAGACACATGGGTCTATTAAATCTATATTTATTTTTTAGATTTATTGATTAATTATTACTTTTAGTTTTTTGAATTTTATTGTATTAAACAATAAGTATAGGAGAAATCACAGAAGTATTGAATATTTAATGTTCATTGAGTATTTGTGAGAAAGCATCAAAATGTTCAACATTGTCTGATTTTTAGGCTGGGTGTGGTGGCATATGCCTGTTACACCAGCACTCAGGAGGCTGTCTGTTTTTGGTGTACAAAGCCTAAACAACACAAATTCTTCTATGAACTACAGTGAAAATATCACTAGCACTTTACAAAAAACAATAATCTTCAGTTAAAACACCTACACCTAAGGCAGTCTGCACACATGACAACAGCACATTCCATATACATGTATTGCGTAATTGACAGCACGTGTTTTGCTTTCCTGGCCTTTTTGTAGGCAACACTTAATATCTCAGTGGTCTTGCTGTTTTGTCAGGAGGCTCTTATTATGCAGTTTGCAGTTAACAGAAACATAAAATATCAATAAAGTATTAAATTCTTAGTATGTATTGTGCATTTAGAATAGACATCAAAGTTCACATCAGCTGTGTCCCTGCTTACAAAACCCAAAAGATAACATCAAAAATAAAAACTTAAATGAACTACAACGTAAACACAAAATTCTACCACAGAAAAATAATCTTTGCTTCAACTGTCACACCCAGGGTAGTCTTCACATATGACAACTGCATGTTCTATACACAAGTATCACTTACATTGATAGCACATATGTTTTGTTTTCCTGTGTTCCACAATTTTTTTGCATAGTCCCCTGGGAAAAAACATTTTGTTTTTCCCTTGGCTATAAATGATCTCTTAGAAGTTCTGGTCTTAATCCACTAAGAAAATTTCTCCATGGTATTTTGCACTGGTTATTTTCTTTGTAAACTATCAGACTGTTTATGCCACACATCTAAGATCAAGTGAAACACAGCCATTGGCCAGTGCTTCATGTTGCAAGTGACATCAGAGTTGCTACATAACTCACCAATAACATCTCTTTTTTTGGTTTTGCTATAGAAAGTTTCCATCTCAGACTTCCATTTTGTCAAGGTTTCCTCATCAGTATTTCCCCATCGTGGTGAAATGTTGACATCAGCAGTACTAGTTTGTTTTTCTTTGCCTTCTACAAGGCCAGTGTTATAAACTCCAAAGATTGTACTCATAATTCTGTTTTGGAGTTGTAACATCTAATTTGGAATTTCTGCTTTATATCTGTGTATGGTTCCTGCATTGGTCAGCTTGTGCTCTCTATTAGCAAATGTGGCATCAACTGGAAACTGGCAAATCAGTTGTTGAATGTCATATTCTGATTAGTTTGGAAGATGGGAGTAACAAGTCTGTTCACGACATCTTTTGGTTTATTACTATGTGAATAAGGACCTGATGACCAAGTTTTAGGATGAATGTCTGAATTAAAAGCCTAATAAGTCTTTGCATCTACAAGGCCATACATTTTTATGTCATATTTTGAGCCATTGCTTTTCCATAAGCCTTTTACATTCCTGTGATCACCATGAGAAACCCCTGCTAAGTACAATAGACATATGAATGCTTTCAGTTCAGGTAAAGAGATTTCATAACAAATACAGTTTTGAATATGGCTATTGGTGTACACAGAACATTTTACATGCATTTCAACCATTTTCACATCTTGTTGCGTTTTGTCTGTTACAATTTCCAACACTGATTGGCAGTGCTGGTATTCTGTCTAATGTTTTACCTCTGCCTAGACCCTCACTATATTTTTGGACCTAGTTCTAACATTGGATCATTCTATTTGTTTGCGTGGCAATTCTGCAACATTTCAACTACTAGTCAAATATATATTCAACTAGTCATCTGGCAAATGTTTCTTCTTTTTTTTTTTTTTTTTTTGCGGTACTGGGGATTGAACTCAGGACTTTGGGCTTGTCAGGCAGGCACTTATTCCACTGAGCTGTATCCCCAGCCCGCCAGCCCTCAACTAGTCATCTGAATCAAGGAGGTCTGCATTCCCTGTGTCTGTCAGTTGATTCTTGCTCCATTTCATGTTCATAGGAACTTCAGCTCACATGGCCAACATCAGAGTCATCATCATCATCACACACCCACACCACTCTTCTGTTATGAAAGCATGTGTTTTACCATAATAGATTATTTTCATCATCCATCAATGAGTAATCTGATGACTCATTTTTGACTTTCTCCAAAACTTGCAAATCTGGCTTTTTATGTGCCATTGTACTGAACTGGGCTACTTCTACCAGAAAAATAAAAAAAACCCTTTTTAAAAAAAATTCTGGAGTGGTGTGGGTCTGTTGGCCCTCTGTAACGATCAGGTGAGTATATGCAAAACCAGTTAGATGGAGTATAATATGGCTAAAAATCCCATTTTGCCATTTTTACATACATGCACCTTGGTAGCAGGACTCGAACTCAGGACCTTGCACATGCCAGGCAGGCACTATGTGCACACAACTTGGCATGTGTCATACTAAGTAGGTAAACACATATATCACTTCCTGTATCCCTTAGGAAATGATACTAAGATGCATAGCTGCCTACTGTTATGCTAAAGTACAAATTTACAGTAGAAAAGTAAGGGATACATCTCTTGGAACCAGTGTTCCATGTATGTTTCAATCAGATCTCTCTCACACACACACACACACACCACAAACTATATATATATATATATATATATATACACACACACACACACACACACACACACACACACACACATATATCTCAGGTAGATGTAAAACATGACACGAGACCTGGGAGCCCCAAAGAATCACTAAAGAGCCTATATCCTCAAAATAAAATTGAGAGATTAATGAATTAAGTGTTGCTGTAGCGTCCTTTTCATCAGTTAGCTTTGGTCCAGGCTAAAAATCCAGGGGCAGGGGAGATATGCAGTGGAACCTGGGTAGGTCCTGACCTCCTGAGTCTCTGTGGACCCTGCATTAGGTTTGTTGGTCATATCTCACCTTTCCTCTCTCCTGTCCCTCCTTTCATCCCTCCTTCCCTCCTTTCCTTCCCACCCAAATTATAAACATAGTGATTTCATGTGCTCTTTTAGTCTTTTGAGGAAGCTGTTCTGTTCCTCCCTTTCTTAGGAATACAGTAGTAAGGAGTAAAATAGAAGTGGATACAGTATCATTAATCAAACAGGAACTTACACAAGAATTTGCTGTCAAATCTGAGGGCAACCTTGTGCTTGTGTGTGTTGCCTTTCCTCCTCCACAGCATTCCCAGGAAGTAGCAGGGCTATGGGAGGATAACTGATGGGCCATCTGTGACCACTGCCACCTGACCCCCTCCTGTGAATCACCAGCCCAACAGCTTCCTTCTGGTGGCTGACGCCCACACCCCCCCTCCACCCCCAGCTTCCAGTCTTCTCGTGAAGACACAGACCCAGATCCTTTCTTACGTACAGCATCAGGCATCTGCTGCTTCAGGCTTCCTGAGCTCATGCAGAGGATGGAGAGTGCGGGTTCACCACTGTGAGACACGTCCATGCTCACTAGTCACCCGGATGTCTTTGAGGCTGACACTGACACTTCAATCTGATTGCGGAATAGCAAGAAGTAGATGGCTTTTCTAGTGCACTATTGGTGTCAAGATTTGCCGTATGATTGGGCTCTTTTTTCCCACAAGACCTGCCTCCTCCTCCTTTTTCTTCTCCTCCTCCTCTGATTTAAAGAAAGAGAAAACACTGTAAGACAGTCTTCATGCTTATGAGTCTTACCATTGTAATTACAACAGCATTGAGAATTTGCCAAGAATTTGGTGCGTGTCACCACCAATTAGCTTCATGCTTGTGCCACAAAGAAGGGTGTCTATTCACTCTGCCTTACAGATGACGCAGCTGAAGCTCACAGGGGTCCAGTGAGCAAGTGACAGCTGAGCTGGAACCTGGAAAATGGGAAGCTGGCTGCAAACTGCTTGATCTCTGCTCTGCCAGCCTCTCGTTGTCCTGGGAAAATGTGCTGGGCTTTCTCGAGCCATCCTCTTAGTTCTGTCTTCTTTACTAACTCCGCACCCTGTGTCTTGGTCCATTTTCTTATTCTGTAATAGCATGTGAGAGTGGGTCAGTAATAAGGAGAGAGATTTATTTAGCTCCTGGTTCTGGAAGCCAGGCCTCCGTGATCTGGTGGTAGCTGTACCTCGCAAAGGCCTCCTACTGCATCATGACATGCTGCAAGGGCGCAAGGCGAAGTGGGCCTGAGCCTCGCTTTAAAATGTGCTCACACAGCAACTAATCCAGCACCATGAGAGCAAGAACCCACTCTCATGAGAAAGACATCACTTTCTGAAGGACCTAATCCTACCTTGGGGCCCCACCTACTCTCAATGTTATTACATTGGCAGTGAGACTTCAGTGTGAGTTCTGAAGAGGACAAACCACACAAACTATAGAGCCCTTGTCCTTAGCCCCGTGCCGCTGACCCTCAATGCTTGTGCACTCTGCCCGCCTGGCCTCTGCCCCTAGCACATGGGACCTGCCCTGGGGTCTATGCATAGCACTGACTGGCTTGAATGGTCCTAAACAAGGTTCAGCGCAAGGCTTGCCACACACCTGATGCTGTGCAATTGCTTTATGGAGGGACAGGTGTGAATACACACGTTGATACCTACACACAGGAAGACTGCTGTATTCTTGGAACGAGGTTTGTTAACTTTGGGTTACGGGAGCTGACATAATTGTCACACTCTTGAGCCTCCATTCTGGCTATTTCTAGTTTAACTTGCCTTAAAATCACAGCCACATTTCCCATTTAAATTTTCATTCAAGGGTTCTTTTCAAAAGTGGCTTTCTCGAGGCATAATGTGCATGTCACTGAGTTCACCCATGTTAAGTGTATAGTCCAGTAATATTTAGTAAATGTACAGAATGTAGGCAACCATCACTGTAATTTAGTTTAGAGCCTCAAAAAGATCCCACATGCCCAACATAGTTGCACACACCTACAATCCCAGTACTGGGAGGCTGAGGCAGGAGGATCTTGAGCTCAAGGCAAGCCTAAACCACACACACACACACACACACACACACACACACACACACACACACACAGTCTCTCTCTCTCTCTCATGCCCTTTTATTCATAGCCATTCTATTCTGTGGGTGTCTTTGGCTCCCCGTCTGTGCCAGGGATATGGAAATAGTTTCCCAGAAAGAAGAAGGCAGAGTTTACACAGGGGTCCCTCCATTTCCCCCGGCTGTAGTGTGATTCCAACTGCCATCCACTGTCATCACTAATAGTCCAGGTGTTGGTTCTCTCAACTCCAGGTGGCTACCGATGCTGGCTCCCACGGGCAGACTCAGACACTACCGCCTCTTGCTGGTGACTTCTCCTGAGCCTCCTGACCTCCCACACGAAGAGTCCCACCAGGCTTTGTTTGGGTCTCTCTCACCTTTTTGGGTAGATTTCTGGGGGAGGAAAAGAGAGCTGGCATGTTTTCAGCTACCACTGGCAGCTGATGTCAGTGCCCTGGGGTGTGGATGCACCCCTTCACCTCACCTCACCTCGGGGGACACGTGTGGGGACAACGGGACGTGTTCTAAACACCCAGGCCCCTCCTCTCTGCCCAGCTTATGCTGTTGGGGGAGCTACAGGAGATGTCCAAGTAGATCTGTTTCATGTAAACTAGATCCTTGCACCTGGAGTCAGGGAGCTCCTTGGACTTGAGCCAAGCAGAATAAAGTGCTTTTGCTGTCACCATATGCCCACAGCGGTCCCTTTTGCCTTTGTCTGGGTATTTGACAACACATGTAAAGTCTCTGTTCAACTATGAGGTTGAGGAAAATCGAGGCTCAGTGACAATTAAGCAAAACCTGACAATGGTCCTGTAGCGGAGATACACACAGGTTGGGTCGTGATTTGGGAAGAACAAGGAAGGAAGCAGCAACGGCCCGCTTTCTCACGCTGGGAAATGGATCAGAACGGTGCTGCTGAATTACAGTGGAATATCATGCAGTTGTTCAATGCAATTCAACGATTTAAAAAATCTGTAGCAGTTAGAAGCCACGGACAGTGTAGCTTGAACACACGCTGAGTGGAAATTCCAGAGCAGCCCCAGTAGTGTAGCGGGTATGCAACCCACAGAACGAAGCATGTCAGCAGAGCACTTACAGACAAAGCGGAGAGTGCGGAGAAAGAGAAGAGCGTAAAAAGCACTCTGGTGAATATGACTACAACGTAAACAAGTGCACCGCTAGCTGAGGGGTATGACTCCCTCAGCTCTCTGCATCTTTAGAAATGTTAACCACAAGAGCGATACTTACAGTGGTATTTCATCAAGCCGAGAGCGTGTGAAAGTGTGTAGAAAGCATAGTCTGATCCCAAAGTTATAAAAAGATGTGTGAGTGTGTTCACAAATGCACTGAAAGTGAGGCTGGCTATCATCTGATTTACAACTTCCTGCCCCCTGACCCCGACAGTTTTCAAATGAATGTCGGCCTATGATTTTGAAATAGGAAAACAGCAAATTTACAGAGCAGAGCAGTCCCGGTCTGGCAACTTTTCCCCTCAGCCTGCATGGGCTGTGTTGTAGGTTTCTGTATGGTGAGGGACTCTTGTTCCCTGGACCAAGGTTTGCAGACTAAGCATTAACGACCAACTTTTGTTCTATGTTACCTTCAGAACTCCTAGGCTAGGATTTGTCATTCTGCTTCTTTGAGAAAAAAAATTATTTGGAAATAATTTCAGACTTACAGATAAGTCTGGTATAAGAATTCTAAAATGCATTCAAATTCTAAAACGGACCTCAGGGGCAAGAAGAGCAGCAAAAATGAGTGAAGCTGGGTGGCTGCTGCACTGGCGGGCACACCGGAGTGGTTACAGTGCGGAGTTTGCCCCCCGACATGCAGGCTCCTTCCTTAAGTTGCTCACTGGTTGAGCACTGCAGAGGACACACTCTTCCCTGGACAATGCCTAAGTTTTCCTTTTCTCTATATAAGGAAGTTCCTTGGTCCCTGGTTTATTTGGGTTTGGATTTCCTTACAATACTGTTTTTCTTCTAGGAGTTTCTGAGATGCAGATGTGCCTGTTTAGAGATTTCACTGCCCTTGAGATCCCTGTGATTCTACTTAGTGTTAGCTATCGCACCTACATTTTTAAATAAAGGCTTCTTTCTTACTAGTCTGTTTCTCCCCCAAGGTCCCATTAGCTTAGTGACCTCTAAATACAAGGTAATTTTAACTGGCAGTAATTGTCCACTCAAAGTTAACTATTTCACTTTGAAAAAGGACAACTTTAAGTTTCTTTTTCTTACAGGTTGAATATTGGCACCAGTAGATAGCTAGATAGGAGCAATAAGCACAGTCACAGAACAACAGCACATCACAAGAATTTGTTATACATGTTATAAGGAACTAGAAGAGTTCAAAGATTCCCAGTACAAAACAGTGATAAATACTATTTAAGGAGATGCAAATGCAAATTACCTTGATTTGATCACTGCGCATTGTATATATACATTAGTTTATCACATTGTACCACAAAATACATACAATTAAAAACAATTTTAAATGGAAAAAGTTTTATCTTTTCCCTTGGCAATTACTTTTCCCTTCTAAATTCATGTAACACTTAAATTGCTCTACAACGCACCTAATATTTAATACACTCTAAATTTATCTTCTCATTCATCTCTTTTCCATCAGCTCAAACTCATTAATATCTAGCAAGGGCAATAATTACTTGTTATGTAGTTGTTTACAATGACCCCTTGTATTAATCAGCTTTGTATTACTGCAGTGAAATACGAGAGGCAACTAAGAAAGAGAAAGGATTTGTTTAGCTTGCACTTCTGGAGGTTCTTAGCCAAGAGTCTTAGCTACTTTCTCCTTGCTAAGACACAATATCTGCATGCACAGCTCTAAGATGGAAATGTTGATTCTGGCTCACAGTTTATAGAGGTTTCTGTCCATAGTTGGCTGGCTCCAGGGCAGGGCAGTGTGGCAGAGCTCATGGCATGGCAGCAGGAAGTAGAAAGAGAGAGACCAAGGGAGAAGAAAGGGAGATAGACTCTTCCAGGACACACCCCTAGGAACCCCCTTCTCCACTCAGGCTTCACTGTCCAGCATCACACTTAGCTATAAATTCATTGGTGGACTAATTCCCTGCTGAATATCCCACCTCTGTGACCCAGTCACCTCCTAAAGCCCTACGTGTGAGTGCATGAGGCTTTGTTGGGGGACATCCAGATGTAAACCATATCATGAAGACTGGGCAGCTAGCCCCCTGGGTCTGGGTCTCTGCTGAGGGTAGCACATCATGGCAGGGGTGTTTGAGGGAATGTATTCTCAGCCAGGAAGGAGGGAAAAACTGAGCTAGAGACTGGGCTCCCACAGTTCCCTTTGATGGCACACCCTAAAGGACATGAGGACCTCCCACTAGACCCCAGCTCTAAAGGGTCCCCAATACCTTGCAAACCACCACCCCGGGGTCAAAGCTTTTGCATAGGGAGCTTTGGGGAGCGCTCATGTTATGCCCAAACCAGATCACCACCTTACTTTGCTTGTAATGGGGAAGGACTCTCAGTGGGTGACTCAGTTCCCAGTCAAAGAGGTTTTTCCCCCAAATACATTTTGTTTTATTAATTTGCAGTTGGAATTGTACAACCGAATTCCAGTAAAAGATTTTTTTGCTGGAGATTAAAACAATGGATAAGACAGAAGAACTGAAAATGTAAAAGCAACCAACAGAGAGGCTGCACTGACTGCCGGAGAAAGGAAGGAAGGCCCCCAGGGTGGGCGCTGGGCTGAGCAGTTGGGGAAAAGACATAGAGGAGAGGAGAGAGAATTTAGGGAAGAAAGTGCCAGGCACATGGAGACTACAGAGAGAGCAGAAGGGGAGGGGGCAAGATTGGTGTGGTTTCTGATGTGCAATAGAAATGCATTTCCCCACCCCATTCTATTCTTTTAAAAAGATAAGCAAAGATGTCAAGTATTTTAATTCAGTGTTTGGCATTTACTTGAATATGACTGAACAGACAAGTCATGAGACCACAAGAATAATCTAGTGTCTATGATTCATGTGTCCTCTGCATTGGAGTCTAAAATCTCTCAAACTCATCGATTGGCATCTTAAATTTCTCCATAGCCCTGGGATGGAAAACAGCACCCTACACACAGAAATTAATCAATAAATATTTGTTGATGATGGACAAGAATGTAAGTAGATGACAAAAGAAAAGGCAAATTGCTTCGAGACAGGATCTTGCTATGTAGTTCAGGCTGGCCTTGAGCTCACTGTGTAGACCAGGCTGGCCTTTAACTTGAGGTGATCTTCCCGCCTCAGCCTCCTGCGTGCTGGGATTACAGGCATGCGGCATCACATCTGGAGAGAAAAGGAATCCTGAGTCAATCTCAACCCATGCCAGTGTGGCTGTTGGCTCCATCCTTGTGAGCGGTAGAGCTGCAAGCCTACCATGCTAGGGCATGCACAGTATACAGCTTGGTTCTGTCTTCCTGACCTTGCAGTGCCATTTGATGCCATGAGCCTGTGCTTCTGAAGGTGCAGATTTCCTCTGGTGATCTGGCTTCCTTGGCTTTTCTTCAACTGTCCCTGTGTGACCTGGTCCTCCAAAAGCCAGCACTGAACAGTTTGAGCCTCTCAGGCTCAGGTCAAGCCTCTGCCTCTCCTTGCAGGCGATGGCACCTGCACCCACACAGTGTGCTGCAGGCAGTCCTCTCATCTGCCTGCTGTGTGTGACTGAGGGCCGAGGGCCCCCTCCCTCGGCTCATGCCCAGAAGTCATAGGCAGTGACTCCTCTCCTCCCTCCTGTTCTGCCTGAGTTTCTGCTGAATACTGTGCTATTCTCCACCTTGTCCACCACCTCAGGAGTCCAACCTGCCAACTACCTCCATCTTGAGAAGCACCTCCTCTTTGCCCTTATGGGGCAAGAAAAATGTGGTCTACCATACAATGCAGTATTATTCAGCCAATAAAAGGGAATGAGGTACTAGTCTTTCTGCATTCATTTTTATAGTCTTATTTTTTTTCCCACAGTACTTCCAGGCCAATCTTTCCAAAACACAAATTTAATTATGCCTTTTAAAAAAGTTTCATTGAAACATAATTCACTCATTTAAAGCATAAAATTCATGCTTTTTAGCATATTAAGAGTTGTGCAAATATCACTGTAATCTAATTTTAAGATTATTTCCGTCATCCCCCAAAGAAACCCTGTACCCATTAGCACGCAATTCCTATTCCCTCTCCCCCAGCCCTAGCTGGTCACTAACCTACTTTCTGCTTCTATAGAGTTGTCCATTTTGAACATTTCATACAAATATAATCAATATGTGGTCTTTTGTGACTGGCTTCTTTTATGTTGTGGATTTCCAAAGTCTGTTGACATTGTGGTATGTGTTAATTAGTACCTCATTCCTTTTTATTGGCTGAATAATATTGCATTGTATGGTAGATCACATTTTTCTTGTCCATTAGTCACTTGATAGATATCTGAGCTGTTTCTCCTTTCTCACTATTATGAATAATGCTCCTCTGAACACTCATGTAAAAATTTTTGTGTGTAGATACATTTCATTTCTCTGCAGTATATAGCTAGGAATGAAGTCTCTCGATCATATGATTAATCAATTTCTTTGACAAACTTCATGGCTTCCAATGGCTCTTAGGAAGAATTCAGTCCCTCTTCTCTCAGTGTTCAAGTTCCCTCTGGGCCTACTCCACCTGCCTGGCTGGTCCCCCTGTCTGTGCTCCAGGACTTTGCTACAGTGGCCTCTTTTGATTCCCTGTCTTCACTAAGCCATGGTGTGGGAAGCTCTCGGCCCTCCCTCCTTCAGCAAATGACTGCCTCTCCTTCAGGTGGCAGCTCAACTGTCATTTCCTCAAGGAGGCTTCTCTGTGCTCTCCGATTACATCAAACTCTTACTTTTCACACCATAATCATAGCATTTCATCCTCCCCCTGCAGCACTAACCACAGTTACAATTTTGCACTTTTTTTTTTTTTGTAATTGTTAGCCCAATCTCTTTCTCTCTGGTCAATTCCATGATCTCCGGCATTCTGCTTAATCTTAGGTGTCAACTTGAGTGGATTAAGGAAGGCCCAGACCCCTGGAAAAGCATCACTTCTGATGTGAAAGCATGGGAGCTCCCAGAGGACATTAGCTTGTGTATTTGAGTGGGCAGGATTGGGCCACCTGCCTTCACTGTGGACAGCATCTCCAAAGCACCTTTAATGGATCAAAGGCCTAGGGCAAATAGAGAAGTTGAACTGTTATCTGCCCTCAGGGCTGGGGCACACTGGTCTGTTCCACCTTGCTGGTCTTTGGACTCCGGGACTTATACCAGCTGTTCACTTCCCAAGGACTCAGGCTTTTGGGTTTAGACTGAGTCACCTGATGACCGTCCTGGGGTCTCCAACCTATAGACCACCTGTCATGGCACTTGTCATACTCTTAGGAGCCGCTTCCCCTAATATATCTCATTTCACGTTTCTCTGTAAATGTCCCATTGATTCTGTTTGGTAGAGGTCCTCAACTAGTGTGCTGGCCAGGTCTGTTTTTATTTTTCGTGCCTCATCTTCACATCTCTAGCATCTACACAGCACCTGACACATTGTAGGAACCCCGTAGATATTTGCTGAGACAGTGATGGAAAATGGTATCCCCTCAACTTTACATTGAAATCTCTAGCAATATCTAGTTTCTGATCTTTATTTCACAGAAATATTAATCAGCCCCATCATGGTGAAGGTTGTTCCCACTCATATATGACATAGATATGAGCAATAAAATGGCACAGGCTTCCCAAGGACCATGGTGACAGCTAAAAAGAATGTCAATGGTGGGAGGAGCCTTCTGAACAGTGGATGAACTCATGAGGCTTATTGGAAAATAAACTCACCAGGGAGGAAAATATTGTTTCCCATGGAACAAGGAAACCCAGGATCTGCCTCTTAACTCAATTAGTCTAGGGTATAAAAAGATGTGTATTTCTCAGGGTCAGGAGCATGTAGCTTGGTTTTGGGACACCTCCACCGACTTCCTGTCTGAGCCATGCATCAGCCTCAAAGGGATCTAATTTAATTAGATCCTAATGTAAGCTGAGCCTCTCCTCTCCTCCCTTAACTGCAACAAGAGAATTTTTAAAGGAAGCTTTCTTTTGCCCCCAAGTGTTTTAGGAAATTAGGAGACCAATGTAGCTCATTGGGAGCAAAGGTCTAACTGCTTTCTGAACTTGGAAGCTTCCTCCTTCCAGCTTTCTAAACTCAGGACAAGAAATCTCCTCAAGATAGGTTGGTTTAGAGGAGACCCTAGGGCTGGGACTGTGAGAGGGCTGCTCTCAGTTCTTTCTAGACTCCCGTGAGCAGCCTCCCATCTCAAGTCTCATCAGATGGTGCCGCACAGGTTAGAGCTACATCCTGAGGAGGCCACTGTGTCCGTAAGAAGGAAGGGTCAGCATCACATCAGTCATGGCCTGACAGCTCATCTCTTCCTTCCCTTCCCCTCGTGCTGCATGCTTGTTCTTTCTTCTATCTCAGCTGTGCCACGTTGGGGTCCTTAGAAGATGACCTGGAGATCATGCTGTGGGCACAAGTGACACATGGCTATGGCAGTGCTCTCTCTAAAGATAGTGGTAGAAGCAGAGGCAAAGCAAAGTCCACAGACAGAAACTTCCACTAGACGCTACAGAGGAACCTGGTGTCTAAGTCCTACTGCAGAGATGCCCAAGCCATGGCCAGGGAGAAGGCTGTTTCTCACTGTCCTTGCCCACTACCGATTAAGGGATTATAGGGGCAGAGAGCACAAAGACCTACATTTTCTGTACCCTGGGCCTGCGTGCAACTGCCTCACAGCTCCAGGAGCCCCAGGCCATTTTCTGAAGAAGCATCACGAGTGTTGACCATTAGAATAAGAACAAGGAATGAGAAGGGGGTTACACAAAATATGGTAAAAGGGGAGCACACACAATGTCCACCTACCCTTTTTAGGGTGTGTATTATGGTTAGAGGACCAGAATGGAAGAGCTCTTGGGTGCTCCCCAAGCCCTACTGAAACATACTTGGCTTGTACTGCTGCCCACACAGACCCAGATTCTCCATGCAGGAGCCATGGTTAGTCACCATCCCATTCTGCAGCCAAATACCTGACATCCACAATTTAAAAGAGAAAGGTTTATTCTGGCTCATGGTTCAAAGGGTTCAGTCCATGGCAAGCTGGTCCCGAGGCAGAAACATCATGGTGGGAGGGTGCGGCAGAGGAAAGCTGCTCACCTTGGGGCAGACAGGAAGCAGACAGATAGAAAATGGCTAAGAAGAGATACTATAGACTCTTCAAAGGCACCTCCTCCGTGGTCTACTTCTTCTAACCAGGCCCCGCCCCCTAATGGTAGATTCAACCATCAACTGTTCAGTGGATTAACCTGGGAGGTGCTTCTCTCCCAGACTGCCCAATGGCTGATGGCTTTGCCATCCTAACATATTCTTTGCGCTGTGTCATTCCCTCTCTAGAAACAGCCTATTGCTTATTGCCTTTCACCTAATGTTTAAGGCCTCCAAAAATCTAGCCTCAACTTACCCTTCTAGTCACAGAGTCCCCATTTTCCCCGTGAGGACCCTCAGATCCAGTTAGCTGAGAGACTTGGAGCCTGAGAACAGCATCACAGGTATAAATTCTTCTCTGGCTCCAGCAAGCCATGCAGCTCGCAGATGCACTACTCTTCTCTCCCAGGCCAAGTCCTGATCCGTACGGGAGAGCTGTGAGCTGGCTGAGAGGGTTTCATGAGGTTCAGCATAGAGGGACTTAGACCAGAGACTGGACCTTCTGAAGCTTGGGAAGTGGGATTAAACCTGAGCCAGTGCAGCTTCCATGTCCATCAATCATGCCCTTTGCTGGTCTGAATCCTTTGTTTGCTGCACTGTGTACCTAAAGAGGTTCACATTGGTCAGAACCCTGTATGTACATCCTTCAAGGCTGGGTTAGAGATTCTCATCCTTTGTGCTAATTTTCTCTATGACCTGAGCCTTCAGTAATCAGTTCCACCTCTCAGTTCTCACTGTCTCGCATTAATAATATAATTATTATTATTTATAATTTCTGTCTCTTCTCCTTGCCTCACCTCTTCTCTTCTTTGTCTGGTTGGCTCCATGAACTGGTCTTCCGGGTCTCTCTCTCTCTCTTTTTTCTCTCTCTTGTTTTTTGACACCTATTCTTGGATCATTTGGATTTCATTTTCCAACACTTGTAATAACTTTTCTATGTTTGAAGTCATTTAAAAATTTCTAATGGCTCTTTTTTTCTTTCTTTGTTTTTTTCCCTCTTGGTATGGCGTCACATTTTTGTTTTTTGGATACAATTGCTGATTAGAGTTTTCTTAAAAAGCTGTATTATCTACTTTGTCTCTATATTGGCTGGAGTCACTTTAAACAAGCTGTCTCTGTGTGGAAGTGTCTGGCCGTTCTTGTTGTCCAGTCAGGTTGAAGTGTGAGGTGATAAAAAGTTGTGCATGTGGACAGGACCTGTTGGCCAGATGGCCTTGCCTCTCGAAGAGTCCGAATGTCAGAATGTGGGGGTGTTTCCAGTGGGACCTGTGGATGTGTTCTGGTGAGTTTCCTCTGCAGATGGGGATAGAGGGCAAGCGGTGAGGGAAGAGATTGGTTTCGGGTGTTCTGTGGGCAGCGTGAGTGAAACCACGTCCATACCTTGGTTTCTCTGCCCTCTCTGCTCCTTCTGCTTCTGCACTCTGAACTCACCAGGTGTGGTGGGAAGACAGGCTTTCTTCCCGGGACACGTCTCCTTTTAGGCCATGATTGTGCAGATAGATGTACTTCATTTTACTATGTTCTTATACATCCTCTGTCTTCTGGTCACCTGTTGAATATTTATTACTGACAGTCACAGCCCTTTATTTTCTTTATTATTGGGGGTTTGTGGTTTTTAAAATATTTTTCTCCCATTTTAAAGGCAACTTAGGTGGGAGGGGGTGAGTCAGACATGCACATCCAACCTTCCATTCAGAGCTGGAATCTCCAATTCCTATGTTATTTATTGAGCTAACGGTTCAAGTCAGTACAGTTTTCTGTTTATAGGACTGAAATGCACAACTAGATCCCAACACAGAAGGGGGAGGAAACCAGGCCCAGTACCTTCTGGGTGAGAGGTGTTATTACGTATTTATTAACCGAATTAGCTCTAACATTTAGGGTCCATCATGTTCCCCTTTGTTTCCCATTTTTACCGATCTTCATCGACATGATTCCTCACGGACTGGACTCACCCACCTGGGGATCCACTGGTGTCTTCCTCTTACAGCTTTTTGTAGTTTTAGTCCTAACTGGGCGTTAGCACAGGACTTGAAAGAGAGGAGGAAATACAGTAAGTGCCTTGCAGGGAGAGATTCATGTCCTAACTTTTCTTCAAAGATGTACCCCCCTTGGCTTCCTTTCCTTGGAGAAAAAAATAACTTGGGTATTTTATGATCTCTTATCTCTGGTTTTTGTTTGTTTTGGTTTCCTAGGGAAAGTAGGCTATTTCCTCTGCAACTTCCAGAATTTTCCAAGCTAAGGGCCATTCTTCCCTTCCATCACCATGGCTACAAACACGTCCCCCTCCCCCTCCCCCCAGTTATCACAAACGCAAACAACCTCAGCTAAAATGATTAAGAACTTTCTCATATCTCAGAAGGGCCTGGTCTTTTTGAACAATCCACATGGTAATTACAAACTGTCCTCCTTGGCCTCCAGTCCACTCCCAGCAGCCTTGGGTGGCTGTAGTCAATATAGTTTGAAGGTCTTGAGGGTGACAGAATTACTTTCTAGGTTAATTGAACTTACAGTGTGGACTTTCCACAAATGAAAAAAGACCCAGTCCTTCCCCTCCTCAACCCACATGGGTAGGATCCATGGGACCTCACAGCAGGTCTGCAGTCCCGCTGGGCAGTGATATGCATAGCCTGTGGGGTTGACTTTGGAGCCCCTGGCCTTTCTTTGTGACAGACCTGCTCCTTCACGTCTACTTTACCTTCTAGGGGACAGGTGGCCTCTTGTCTCCCTGTCACACCCCTCTGCAGGCTGGCTGTTGGTCATTTGGGTGGCTGTGGCTGGACACTGGGGCTGTGGGTGGTGGATTTGAGTTCTGAGAGCTGCCTGCTTTCCCACGTTGCCGCGTTACCATGTTGGGTACAGCGGACTGGTCCTACCCACAGGGTTCCCTTATTTGGGTGCAGGACTGGATGGAGACGAAGCTGAGGAAACCACAGGCACTGTGGGAGGAATTAAGCCCTCTAGCCAACTCGGTTCAGGTCCTGCTGGGCCAGGATAAGTTTTTTGTTTGCTTCATGACAGAGTGAGAGTCATCAGCCTGAAACCGTCGCAGCCAAGGAGCATTTGCAAAGTCGAAGACTGATGAGAGGAGGAAAGGGGCTGCTCTTAGAGCAGAGCGGCGACCTCAGTAAATGGGACGGTCACGCGGGTGCAGTTCCCAGGTTTCCCACAAGATGGTGTAGAAGCTCTGCTCTCCGAACTCTGCGCCAGTCTGCAGCCCCTGGCGCTCTGGGCAGTCCTGAGCTGGACTGCAGAGCGTCACTGGCGACAGCGTCTCCAGTGTAAACGTCCTGGTTGAAAACGGATGCACCTTGAGACCACACCGTGACATGAAATAAATCAGACCCACCAGCTCATATATGGCATGTTTTTTCTTCTGTGTGAAAACCAAAGTATCGATAAATTATAGCAAAATTACGTACGGTAATAGGAAACGGAGAGACGGAGCTTTTGCAAAAGGAAACGGGATGCAGGGAGGCGAGGCAGGCGGGGAGAAGGGAGTGAAAAGGAACTGAGACGTGTCATGTACGCGGACTAACTGCTGTCGAGGACTGCGATCTCTGTGTCCTGCAAGCATGTGCTGAATCAGATAGAAATAGAAATTTTAAAAATGTCTGATCTCATGGTCAATTAAAAATTGAGATCCCAGTAAACTAAATACAATGACAAATACGTTCCAAAGCTCCTTGTTCACTGCCTGGGCCTTACTAGAGGTCAGCGTCAGGTGGGGAGACACAGAAGGAGAGCTGGGCAGAGTGCTGGGTGGAGCAGGAGAAGGGCCCAGGGATCTGGAGCGCTAGTAAGTCTAACTCTGAAGTTGGTTGTTCATCACACCGGCCGTTTCCACAGTACTACAACGCACGCTGTGAAACTAGCACTAAAATGACTGAAAGAATACAAAATTCCCAGCACGGAAAAATGATCCCTGTTTGAAGCGATGCAAATGCTTATTCTCCTGATTTGATTGGAACACACTGTGCCCTCGCTTTGAATCCCATAGCGTACACCACCAAGATGTACGAATGCTAGGTCTCAATAGGAACAACAGACAACAGCAACCTCAGAACAGAAAGCAGCGCCTGCCTTGAGAGAGCTTGCCTCCTGCTGGGAGAATCAGACAGCGAATTAGATAAGAAAGCTGGCTGTTCTGGCAGATGGTGCTGAGCACTGGGGAACGTGTTTCACTGGCAAGAGGAGGCATTTGTAAAAACCTGATCACAGGAGAACACCTTGAGAAGGCGACACTGCAGGAGGAGTTGATGGGGTGAGCCTTGAGGGTCTGGGGGAGACAGTTCTCTGCAGAGGGGATGGCGTGGGCAAAGGTCCTGTGGTAGGAACATGCCTGGTTGACTCAGGGAAGACCAGGAGGCCAGTGTGGCCAGTGGGAGACAGCAGGCCATGTGTGCCAGAAGTACTGCCGCGGGAGAGCTCGGAGTTTGCCACAGGTGATTACACAAAGCTTTGTGGGATGGGGCAAGGTCTTTGGCTTTTGCTATGGGAAGGACGGGAGCCGTTGAAGCTTCTGAAGAAAGACCTGGCAAGATCCGACTTATGTCTTGTAAGGGTCACTGGCTCATGTGCGGGGAAGGACAGGAAGGCAGGAACAGAAACCAGTTAGCAGGTGACTGTGTGTGCCACAGGAGAGGCATGGCCAGGGCCAGGGAGTGGAGAGACACAGTCAGGTCTGAGTCAGTAGAGCTGATCAAATGAGTGCTTGGGAGGCTGACTGGGGCTCAGGTTGACCGCAAGATAGTTTGGCCCATGGAATTGCCTTGAACTGAGAAGAGCCAGTGGGTCAGGTTTAAAGGGGAAGATCAGGAGCTCAATTTTGGATTTGCTGAGTACAGGTGTCTTTGAGATGTCCAAGTGGAGGGGTGTGGGTCTCTGAATCCAGAATTCATGCATGTGGTGCAGGTGAGACGGGCAGTGGGGAGTGGGAGAGGTGCAGTCAGGAGCGAGAATGGGCAGAACCAGAGCCCAGGTGCACGCTGGAAGTGAGGGAGCAGAGGAGGCCAGGGGAAGTGATGGGGGGGGGGGACCAGAAAGGCCGCAGAGGACCCAGGCCCAAAGTGCAGTGCCTGGAAGCCATGGAAGGAAAAGGCCAGGGAGGAGGGTCAGGTGAGTGATGTCAGCCGCAGCTAACAGGCCAGCGCGCAGGCAAACCAGCTCGGAGTCCCTTTCTCTCTCTGTCTTTCTCCCTCTTGCCCTCCCTTCTTCCTTCTCTCCTGCCTTCTCTTCTTCCCTCTCTCCCTTTCTTCCTAGCTGAAGCATTTGTTGAAATTTCCTTTTCTTAAAATCATGATTATTAGCACACGTTCACTGAAGATAGTATTTGGCTTCTTTGTGACATTTTCAAACACACATACAATATACTTCATTGTCTCTGCCCTCCCCTGCACCCTGTGTGGCCCCCTTTCACTGTCTATTTTGTGTACCTCCCAGCCCCCCAGTCCAGGTTTCTTAACTTAAGCACAGCCAATATTTGGAGCCTCATTATCTTTTCTTGTCCAGGGCTCTCCGGGACAGTGAGGGAGGTTTAGTGACATCCTTGCTTTCTGCCAGGCAGATGCCAGAGGCACCTCCCTCCCAGATTGTCACAACCAAAGGCATCTCCAGAAGTTTCCATGAGTCCCCTGTAGGACAAAATTGCTCCAGATAGGAACCAACTGTAGCCCTTCTGAGGATGGGGGATTCCTTCTAAACCTCCGTCTTCTTTGGAGGGTAGAAACAGACACATTTGAGTTGGGCTTTGGAGGCTGCACTGAGTGTTGAGAAAAAGTAGTGCATATAGAGTGGGGATGGCCACTTTGTCAGGGGAAAGTCTCTGACACTTGATAAACATCTCTGTGTGGAGACCAAGTCCCCCCTCGGAGCCATGGAAACCATTCTATCACTGTCAAGATCTCTTGCTTTAGGAGCAGGTATGGTTTCCATGACGTCCTTTGGAAGAAGGACGGAAGTTAAATGACTTTTTCTCTCAAATATAATTTAGAGAGATTTAGGCATTACAAGTTATACCACTAAAAACTGTGATTAAAAATGAAACACTGCTCCCTTGCGCTCCCCACCTCTCCCACCTCCTGGCCTCTGGCCTCTTTCTAAAATGAAAAATGAGAAATGTGTTTCTCCTAGTTTCTAAATACAAGGTCAGATTGTTTTTCCACCCTTGGAATATAAAAATTAATTTATTGCCTTGCTTAAATTTGATTTAAAAAGTCTCCTCTTTAACATGCACACACACACACACTTACACACACGATTGAAATACATATATTATTTTAAGCAGCTACTCCATGGGCTTGGTAAGAGGTTTTATAGATATACTGGATTCCCTTTTGAGAGGGGGAAGTTCACATACAGCTCCTGGTGGGTGAGGCCAGGGTAGTTAGGAAGGGCCAAGACTTTGGAAGGAGGGAGGGGCCTTTGCACTGCAGCAGCTGGGAAACCCTGGATGGGAGGGAGGGATGCCCTCTGCCTTCCCTTCCATCCTCTTGGACTTTCCAGGGCAAGCTTCCCAGTGGTCAGTGAGAAGGAGAAGCCTTCATTAATCAACATGACATTTAGATGCAGACCCTATGACTTGGTATGGAAATTACTTATTCCCGGGGGTTTCCAAAGTGGGGTACCCATCACAGCCTCAGGGATGTTCTAAACCATGGGCCCCAGTGATCCAGATTGTGGGCTGGTTTATATCAGGTAAACTCAAGGCATCTGTCACTGGTAACAAGTTCCCTGCATAATTCTGAGTCTCCCTGGACACTTCATTGCCATTAGGAAATTATTTGCCCAAATTAATGGAAATGAAGGACCCCCACCCAGGTCTAAGATGAGAAAGAAGCTCCATGACTCACCTAGAAATGTGCTTCACCACTTCTATGAGTGGATCATGAGCCAATCAAGATGACACAATCGTGGTTAGTCTTTGCAGAGACTGATAAAATAATGATAGTCTTTGTATTACAGCCAGAACTAGATACTATGTGAAGCCTCTTATACGCTTGATCTAATTTACTTTTTCCAAGAGAAAAGCTTGGTGAGGTAGGCACTCTATCACCATTATACAGATGGGTAAAGCAGAGTCCATGAGGGATTAAGAAGTCTGCTTGAATGTGGCAAGGGGCAAAGGCAGGAGTGCAGGAGTCCAGCCAGGTCTGCTTAACTCTCATACAGGTCCTCATGTATGTGGTGCAGTTTTGTTCTGCTCCCCTCCTTGAACCTTTGACAGGGTGGCCACACGGTGAGGACGTTGGCTGCACATGGAGTCTTGTGTGTGTGGACCCCCTCGGGTCTTCCCAAGACTGACAACCTGCCCATAGGTGAATGTTGCTAAGCTCAGCGTGGCTGTTGGTGGAGTAGAGGCTGAGGGTGAGTGCAAGGGGTAAAATGCTTTATTTCCCTTTGCCTTTTCCCATAGTCCCCATCTCCTCACTTAAAGGATCTTTAGAGAATGAAATGACCTGTCTTGCTGTTCATCATCTAATCACCCCAGGAAATCAAGCTAAAGATTAAACCCGGAACACACCAACGTTATTAGTCACCATCATCAGATGCTCTAGCCCATTAGGTAACATGGAACTTCTGACATGTCACTGATTTCTTAATTAGCAGTGTGTGACTCATGCTTGGCAAAGAGAACAGAAGCTCCCCGACCCCATGCTGTCCTAATTGCCTATCGAGCTGCTCTTGGAGGGCTTGCTCTGTGTATTTTGAAAACCTCAGACTGCCACCAGCACTTTCACAATTGCTCAGGAAACTTCTAAGCATCTTTAAAGATGCTACCTCCCTGTACATGTTATTTCCACTAATGAGGCCTGAGGGCAAGGCGACCTTGCCCTCCTCCTTAGAATACAGTCTGCAGCCTGCGCTGCCTGCTATTTATTGCCACAAGGCCATCCTCATCTCATCTCTGTTCCTTTACAATGTCTTCTTGAATGTTAAGCAATTTATTTTTACATCTCCCAGAGAAACAGCATGCCTAGAGCACTGCACAGCACATTTGGTGCAAGCGGATGTCACCCTCCAGGGTCTTTCCTCACAGAGAGGCCCAGTGCAGCCTCCAGTCTAGGCTTCCAGCTGTACCTAGGGCAGTTAGTGAGCTCTGGCTGTATGCGGCCACTGCAGAGGGCGTGTCTACAACAGAAGACGCTTCCTGATGCTCAGGGTGATTATGATACAATGTGGAGGAAAGAAGTATCTAAAATGAGCACAGTGCAAAGAAGAGTAGATGTCTTAAGAAAGAGTTTTGTCAAAGTGCTGCAGAAGTTAACAGCAGAAAATGGGAGCTTTTTTCAAGCAACACCTTCCAGCTGCATTGGAGAAGCTCTATGCTGGAAACTTTTCTGCTGCATGGACTCACCACACTTTTAAACCTAAACCCAATCAGGTTCTAATTCTTTCCAAAAGGGAATCCCGTAACCGTCAGTGTCCAGCAGTGTTTCGTATGCTTTCTGCAGCCCTTTCCTTCTCTGCTTTGGGCATGGGAACCCGACGCTCATCCAAGTGACCTACTGAGGGTGGTGAACGCTGTGCCTCTGGGCAGCAAGAAAACATTGGTGGGTGTCTCTGAAGGGCGTGGCACCTGGGTCCCCAGTGGGCTCTGACAGTGCAGCCTGGACGTGACGTTCAGTGCTCCTTCTGTAGTGACTTGGGAGCTTCTCCAGCAGGTTTTTAAAATCGCCCAGATCATTTCCAAAACTTGTAAGAAGTTAGGAATCTGCTCATGTAATTTATGCAGATGAGACCGGGAGGACCTTCCCCCATCACTTTGTCCCCATCTTCATTGACCTCAGAGTTACTAAGATTTGCTCTCAACCGACCTCATGTTCCTCCCTGTGCTGCCTCTTCCTCCTGCTGAGTTCTTTCTCTGTCTCCTTTGCTGGCCCCCTCCCCACCCCATTTAAGTGCTGGGGTCATCATGACTTGCTCGCAGAAACATGTGACAAGTTTTTAGTTAGGTGTACCGCTAGGTGGCTGCTGCCTCCATCTAGTTCAGAGCATTCCAGCCCTCAAAACTCCCCAGCGTGATCCTTCAGGGGAGTACCTTACAAGGAGAGCCTTTCTGACTGCTCTCACTGCACATTAGCCTTGCTAACATTTTGTCTTTATACAAACGGAGTCATGCAGCATGTACGTTTCTTGTGTTTCGTTTCTTCCACTGAATGTATATAATTTACTGAGTTGTGTGTATCAGTATGGCCTGTTCTTTTAAACTGAGTTGACTTTAGACAGTCCTAGTTCACACAGCATTACATGACCCTCAGGCCTGCAGTGGAAGGATGAGAAAAATTACAGACAGAAAGATCAATGCCACTAAATTCATTTACTCTCATGGTCTGGGAATTCTAAGGAGTTTGAGAATTTTCAGGCCATCTCAGACAATGATGAGTCTGATGGTTAAAGTATAGCCAGAGATGTCTCCAGTTGGATAGCCCTTGGGGTCCACTGGTATTTTCACATGGGAGAAGATGACTTCTCTGGGCCCTGTGGCTGCTCCGCTGTGGGCCCCGTGGCTGCTCCGCTGAGGGCCCTGTGGCTGCTCTGCAGTGGGCCCCACGGCTGCTCTGCTGAGGGCCCCACTGAGGGCACCTCACGGACTGGACCAGCCCCCACCCATAGCACGGCGACGGGGTGGAGCTGGGCGGTCTGCTGTGAGCATACATGCTTTTCCACCTCCGACCATGGCAGTTTGTATATACCCATGCATGTTATAGTATAGTCTGAGGCAGCTATATCTCTTCCCAAGGTGAGAGTCCAGGGATATAGATAAACCCAGGAGTACAATTATTATCACAGGGAAGATGACTGATTGAGTGGTAGGGCAACAGAGATGAGGGAGGAGAAAAATTGAATGATCAAATGGGCCATCATCTGTGTAACTGAATAACAAAGGCAAAGGTAACATTATGTAGGACAGCATCCAGAGCTAATTCCCTTCTATGTTCTCTATAATTTTGTATTTCCTTAATCATTTTTGTATTAACAGAAGTGAAGATAACTTTATATTATGCAGCATCCAGTGCTAATTCCCTACTATCCTCTCTATAATTTGGTATTTCCTTTAATGTTTTTGTGTTAACTAATGTAAAGATAATATTATGCAATTCAATATCCAGTGCTAATTCCCTACTATATTCTGTATGATTTTGTAAAAAAAAAAAGAAGATGACTTCCCTGGGATAGAGCGATGTCTCTGTTACAGTGTCTGGTGCCCTGGTGTTGGTTGAATGTTTGGACACCATAGAACAGAGATGGGACCTTGTTGGCATCTTTTCAATTCTTCTGGGGAGCTGGTGACCTTGACTGTACACCAAGTACTTAGGTTGTATGAACACCACATCTTGCAAATTTATTTGCTGCTGCTTTTGTGATCTGCATAGATGCCCTTCTAACCAATAAGTAAGAATAACTTAAGTATTTAGTTTCTACAGCAGTAGGAGAAGAATGACAATGGCAATAGGAGGGGGTTAGGATTGTTGTGGCGTTAACGTATGACTCTTTTATGCCTGAAAAGTTTGGAAACTCTCTCAGTTCGTTGTGCAGTGATACTCTGGTACCATTATCGATTCTGAGAGGTGCAACAAGTACCTGGAACAACGAAAACGAAACAAAGCATTTTGGCTGGAAAGATTTTCAAGTCACCAGGCAATCGATACTAACAAATTCCGGCTTGTGTGTCCAGTACCAAACAGATGATAGGTACCGGGACAAAGTTTTGCATCATAATATATGGAGTGGCAAATCCGATGAGTTTCATAGCAGCTGAGCACCAAGGCATGCCTGTAGTTAGAAGGTGTTTAGGGCTAATGAACAAGCAAGGAGATTGTGCATGTAGGTAGCTGACTACTCTCAGGCCTCATTGCAGCTAATGAAACAACTGTGCTACAAGTTGGGTCTCATGACACAAAGGATATCTCAGTTTTACTCCTAAGGTTATGCACTGACGGTGGTTGCTGAGCAACCTCCCCTCCCCCTTGCATGTCTGGGTCATTGCAATTAGGTTTTCTTTCCTGGACACTGACTTCTTCTGAAATCACTGACGAGTTTAGAACTTAAACTGGAAATGAGATGATACCAGTTTGTTATTACACAAAAATTACATTTTAGAGGCAAATCCTTTGTTTTAAATTAAATAGTGTGATTACTCTTTAATAATGTGATTTGAGGACCTTGGAAGGTTACTTGTGTATAGACAGCTTCACCTGTAAGTTCCTAGGAGCCTTCCTCACATCTCCTTCTTCCCTCCCTCTGGCCTTCCCTCCCTCGTTGCCTTCTTTCCTCACTTTCTTCTTTCTTTTCTTCCTCTGGTACTGAGGGCCTTCACACTGCGCTACATCTCCAACCAATTTACTTGTTTTGTTTTAAGACAAGATCTCTCTAAGTTACTAAATTGCCCAGGCTGGGCTCAAACTTGTGATCCTCCTGTCTCAGCCTCCCAAAGCGCTGCGATTACAGGTGTGTCCTGCTATTATCTGCCAGGTCCAAGGAGCACGCTTTGGCCAGCATCTCCTCATTTCCCTCAGCACAGCCTCTGACAACCACTAGTCCATGCTCTTTCTATGAATTTGGCTTTTTAAGTTTCCGCCAACAAGAGAGCTCACACAGTATTTGTTTTTCTCTGTCTGACTTATTTTGCTGAGCATAACGTCCTTCAGGTTCATCCACATTTTTACACAGCAGAATCTCATCTTTTTATGGCTGAATAATACTCCATCATTCACAATTTTTTTGTATGTTTCTCAAGGACACCTAGACTGGTTGCATATCTGGCCGATGTGATTAATGCCGCAAGGAACACAGGAGTGCAGCTCTTTCTTGGAGCTAGTGATTTTGCTCCTTCTTAACACACAGACACAGACACACAGACACAGAATACTAACTAGGAGGTGATAGATGTGTTCACAGCTAAAGGATGTTGCCAGTGGGGGTCACCTGGCTGATAGTGTTTCTCTTGAAACCAGGCTTTTAATTTTATTTTATGTGGGACCTTCTTTTTGATCTTAGAGTCAGGCATTTGTCTTTTTAAAAAAATCCCTTCAAAGAATACCAGAGCTGCAAAATCAGAAATGCTATGTTCATGAGACTATCACAGATTTGTCTTATGCTTCAACTTATTTTATATCATGTGTACATCTTCATGTGATACAACCTACCACACTGTCAATTCTACCTTAATAGGGATGAAGAAAAGAAATAAAAGGAACACCCTACCTGCTCCCGCTACACAACAGCCTGACCCAACAGGGTTGCTCTGCAGCCACGGAGAGTGCTATGTCCCTGCTGGAAGCCATGTTGCTCCTCTCTGATCTGAGAAGCTGGCCTTACAAGACGTTGTTGTCCTCAGGGGATATCTGCAGTGTCCAGAGGCTCCAGGACAACTGCCAACCTAGTTCTGGGCTTTCTGCTCCTTCTAACTCAGTGCCTGAGAGGGCCCCAGGCTGTGTGTGTGGTGGTGGGCACAGTAGGCCCCTTTTCTTCCCTCTCTGAACCTTTTCCCTCTGGATCCCAGGGTGATGAGGCGGCCAGGAAGCCATCCGGAAGACACACTCAACGATGGGGAGAAAGAATCTGCTTTCAGCTTTATCTGTAGACCTGGGTCACTTTAGTCTCTTATTAAATGGATTACAAATAAAAATTGCCTGGAAAAAGCTGAGAAGGAGGGGAAAGTCAGTTCACCTAAAACAAAATAAGCTAAAGCGTAAGACAAATCTATGATAGTCTCATGAAGGTAGCATTTCTGATTTTGTAGCTCTAGTATTCTTTGAAAGGATTTTTAAAAAAAGACAAATGGCAGACTGTGTGATCAAAGCGAAGGTCCCATATGAAATAAAATTAAAAGCCTGGTTTCAAGAGAAACACTATCAGCCGAGTGACCCCCACTGGCAACATCATTGAGATCTTTGAATTCCAGGATGTAAGAGGGAGAAACTTGCAGAAAGTCATGTCTTTTTAGGTTCAATTTCTGTAGTGGCAGTGAGGCCACTAGGGAACTGAGAGGCCACCTGCTTGGCTGGCAGAGGGCACTGTAGCCTCTTGCTCTGGGCATGACCACTTTGATTTTCATCACACAAATAACTCACATGTGCAACCATCTAACCATGTTTTCCCACCATGTCTGGTCTCATCTTTTCTTCGATCTCAATGGCAGATGGGCCTGTGTGGGGGCCTGACCTCTGTGCTTTGAAGTCCAGGACAGTAAAGGAGTTTGAAGCCACGACAAGATGGCCTTCAAAGGGATCAGACTGTATTTTGATTAAAAAGAAGAGTTTGAGATTTGGAAGCCTACTTTGTCTACCAGGGCTCCAATTTAAAAGATATCACCATAAGCAGACATCTTCTGATCTCGAGGAGCACACATTGTGAGTTCTGGGTCACTCACCTTCCCACGGCGTCCTTAGTTTTCCCAGAACCTCTGTTGCTCTTAGCGAGCCTGAAGGAAAACCACTTCCTCTGGACGCTGGCCCCTGGCTTCTGTTGCTGCAGTTGTCCTAGCTGCCTTTTTACAGGGCTCCAGCCATGAGTCACGGTCCCACCGCCTGCCTCTTCTTCTACCTGCCCCCGAAAATACTTGACCTTGCAAATTTCCTGTTTCTGAAGGGTAAGAAGTGGAAAGGGAGACACACTTAGTGGGTGCCTTTGTTTTTTGTATGTTTGCTTTTTTTTAATAGTTGATCTGAGTGTTTTATTCAAGGAGGACATTGGCTTTGATTTTCCCTCCCTCAATAGAGTGCGTTAGTGTGAGAGTGCCTTTTCATGGAGTTTGGACCACTCTGCATCCTTGGGGTTGTTTCTGTGTGCTTGAGGGAAGGTTCCTTCCTACCTGGCACTGATTACTTGCTCTTTGAAACTGACACATGCCTCTGAAGCCCTATGACCTTGAACTTTCATCATTGCTTTGTTTGGCTGGCTACTCAATAACTCTTTATTATTTTTTAATTAACAGATAAAGGTTGAAAGTCTTTATGGGACGTAATATGATGTTTTGGTACATGCACATATTGTGCAATGATCATCTCAAACATTTATCATTTCTTTTGTCATGAGAATCTTCAAAATCCTCTCCTAGGAACTTTGAATTATGTGGTACACCCCCATTAAGTAGATTCACCCTTGGGTGCAGTAGTGCACCTGCACTTATTTCTCCTCTCTAGCTGTGGCCTTGTGCCCATTACCCACTCTCTCCCTATCTCTCCCACTCCCCTCACTTTCCTGGCTTCTACTCTCTACGCCTGTGCACTCAACATTTTAGATTGCTCATGAACAAAATCACGCAATATTTGACTTTCTATGCCTCGCTTATTCCATGTAACGTTCTGATCTCCAGGTTCATACATGTGGCCTTAAATGACATGATTTTGTCCTTTTTTTCTCCCAGGCAGGAGCAGTGGTTTTGGTGTGGAACATACGGGCCAGAGCTCTGGTGTCAGTGTGCCTGGAGGAATCATGGGTTCCTAAGAGTATGGCCTTGAACAGGTTAATCAGTAGCTCTGTGCCTCAGCTTTTCTTTCTGCAAAATGGAACAGTATTAGAATCTGCATGAGATAGTTCATGTTAGGAACTTGAAATAGTTCGTTGTGCACAGTAAATGCCCCCAAAATATTACCTAGCAGTCAAAGTAGAAATAGAGGGAGATTGAATCACATTTATAAAAACCAGAGATCTGAAGACTCCTCGAGTGTTTGAGAGAGGCCCACCATCATCACTGACCCAAGGCAAGGTCACAGTTTCACCAAGCAAGAGTGAGTCAGGCTCTAGCTCTGGCCTTCGTTCCTCTATCTGGTGTAGAAATGTGAGAGCCTCTCTTGTTTTGTTTTTCTCTGGGTATCAGTGTAGAATAGTATATTCTACATGAGACTTTTTGGGTGCTAATGCGCACAGGAATCCCTTGGAAATCTTAGAAATACAGTAAAACCTTGGTTTGTGAGCAGAATTCATTCCAGAAAAATGCTTGTAATCCAAAACACTACAGATCAAAGCAAATTTGCCCATAAGAAATAATAGAAACTCAAATGATTTGTGCAACAACCCCAAAATATTCATATAAACATACTGTAATATAATATAAAATAATAAAGAAAGTACAAAATATAAAGAAAAATAGACAAATTATCCTGCACTTACTTTTGGAAAGTTTCATGGCTGATGTGAGGGAGACAAGAGAGAGGGGGGTTACTGTGTGGGACATCTTTCACTATCATTAATGGAATCACTGCTATCTATTGGCTCGGTGAAATCTTATTTCATGTAACTTAAACAAGGAAGCTTTCCAATAGCACTTGTTTTTGATTCCTTTGGAGGATTTCATGAAAGGTGACATTTCATTAAATGGATTCATCATTCGTACTGCTATAGCCTTAATTGGGTAGTATTTTTCTAGAAAATTTTGCACTATTTCCCACATTTTATGCATCTCTCTGATCTCATTTGAAGTGAGTCCTCTTTTTCCCCTGTTTTTTTTTTTTTTTTTTTTT
>PVLD010002348.1:0-79671 GCA_004027595.1 Dinomys branickii | reverse complement strand
TTCTCATATTGCAAGACATTGCTTGTTTATGAAGTTAAAATTTATTAGAAATGTTTGTTCATCTTGCAAAACAGTCTCTGAATAAGTTACTCACAATCTAAGGTTTTTCTGTATATGGATTATGGCCTGGGGCAGGACTGAGACTGCATTTCTTACAAGCTTCCAAGTGATGCTGGTGTTTCTGACCTAGGGACACAAGTGCGTGGTGAGGGCCTGGATGGGCAAGCCCCTCCCTGGTGGTCAGGTGAGAAGGAACGCCAAGGGCTCAGCGAGCTGCTCTGGCTTGGATGGCATTTATGGTTCCTGCTGGTTACCACCCAGAAATGCAGAGATAGACTCTTGCTGAAAACTTCCATACTTGGAAACCCTGTGACCACAGCCATTTTGTTTTGGGGTCAGTTTTAATTTTTTTTTTAATTTAAAAAGTTTGAATCTTTCTCTCTCAAGGGAATTATAATAAATATTTAGAACAGGACTCTATAAATTTTGAAAGCAAAAGCAGTCACAACAAATGCAAGTAAAATGTTTTTGATGATTCAGATACACATTTAAAGTGAAGAGGCACAGATATCTTTTCCAATGTAGGGTGTGGTATAGATAAGAAAATCTATAAATCTTAAAAATTTATTACAATAAAAGACACACTGCCATTAATTCCACTCAACATACTTTCTCTTGCTTCAAACACATTCCACTTTTCTTGCCGCTCTCTGAAGGAGCTCTGGAAATCTTCTTTCCCAAGTGTCTTTAGTTGCACTACTGCGGCTATGTCATTGTCCTAAGCTGATTCAAAACATTTACCCTTCGTGTGGTCACTTTAACTTTGGAGACAAGCCAGAGGTCGCACGGTGCCAGATCCAGGGAATAAGAATTGCCATAAACCTTCGGAGGAGTACATGGTACAATGTCTTGGACTCTGGGGTTTTATTTTCCTCTTTCTCCTCCTTTCTGTGCACGCACAAAGCACACAATCATATCCGTATTTTCACTGGGTTAAAATTGTAACTTTCCCAGCATTCTAATTTTTCACTATTACCATAAGAGATACTTGTGGGACTTGGATGAGGTGAGGGGCAGGGAGGGAGGCCCTTTGATGCAGTTCAGTGTTGCTCAGAGCAGACCAGGAGTTTGAAATTCTTGTCTGGCTCTCCAAGCAATTCTTTGAGACTTACTTTTGGTCAATCAGAATGTCCTGGGGACCCACACTTTTGTATTCTAGGCTGCACTACCGCAGGGAAATGAAAATGATACTTGAGCGATACCTGTGATTTGCAGAAGGGTACAGCTTGGAAGCACAATAGGTGTTTTGTTTTGTTTTGTTTCCTGGTACTGGGGATTGAGCCCAGGGCCTTCACACTGAGCTACATCCCCAGCCCTATTTTGCATTTTTTATTTTGAGACAGGGTCATCCTAAATCACAGAGTTGCCTAGGCTTCCCAGAGTGCTGAGATTATAGACATGAGCCACAACCTGGCTCCAGGAGGTAAGTTTTGTGGTCCCTGGGTCTCTGGTTCAAGAGCATGGCTGACTTGGAAGGGAGGTTCTGTCTGTGGAGGAGGCTAGGAGAATTCTATGGGTTTCATTTGGTCTGAGTGTAAGGTATCTCTTTCTTCTGACTTGTCTGTGTGGACCATTCTGCTCCTAGGCTGGGTACGTTACATTTGCAGTTGGTCTGGTAGGCCGCCCGTGTGATTAAAAAGACAATGGCAGCTGTGTGTTTTCTGAGTATTGGAGGAAACAGATGGAAAAGAGTTGACTCCATCTTGAAGTGAACTCCCACTACCCTGCAGATGGCATCCTCATAAGGACGAATGCCCAAGGTCACTTGAGGCTGGTTGCAATTTATATGCAATTTATCTGGACAGCAGTCAAGTTTTAGGATGGGGCTGTCTGGATTCTTGCTTGTGAACTTGATAGTATGTGCTAATTTTATTTGTGTTGTAATGTCAATGATTCATTGACTTTATAAGAGAAATGTTTACTGAATCCACTTCCCTGAACTGAAGTTACTCTCTTAATGTTTCCTATCCACTAGGAGAAGCGCATAGCTCAAGTCAGGTTAATACGCTCTTATGATATCTGTATATCTTTCCCCCTCCTAACTTCTAAATCTTTGAATGTGATGAGATTCTAAGAAATACAACTTTAATCACTTTATTTTTTTTTTGGTGGTACTGGGGATCGAACTCAGGACCCTGCGCTTGCTAGGCAGGCACTTATTCCACTGAGCTATATCCCCAGCCCCTAACTTTAATCACTTTAGAACTTCTGAGACCTTTCGTTTTCATAGGACTGTACACACTTAAATATGTCTAAAGTTATGTCATATTAGATTTTGAATGTTTCATAAGGCTTGGCTTGACATGAGCTTGAAATGCATTGAATAATTCTATTTTTCCTCCTTAAAAACTACTTTTTACTTGATGTATTTATATTTATTTTTTATACTTTGTCAATACATAAACGTGATTGAATAAAAAAGACCGAACAGGAATACCTTAAAATATTTTACATTCTTAGAATGTTAGCCTCATTTTAATACCTATTCTTCTGACCTCTTTGAGAATCTGATAATGGCCACTCTAGTAAGATATAAACCCACAATGCCTTTGTTCTGCTTCTTAATCTTTGGTCATTACTGGGTTATGTTAATTTCTTTATTCTTTACTATATGTCATACTGTTGTTTTCCTCCTTTTCATATACTTTATAATTTTTTTTCTCTTTCTTACAAATAGTTTTTCCTTCTTTCCATTTAACATTCAAGTACTGTTGCATGACTACAAGCACAGGGCCATAGGCACACGGGGAGAGAACAATCAAATCCACTCTGTGTCAGAGGACATTATAAAGAGGCAATGTTGATCTCTGGCCTGGAAACTGAGAGACAAGCTGAAGTTTCCAGAGTAGGGTAGATAGAGGAAAAGATTCCAAATGAGATGGAACAGTGTGTACTAGGCCAAGAATCCGGTAAGAGTTCAACACAAAGGATCACTGAGGATCCAAGAACGTGGATAGTACGGTGAAGAGAAGAGCAAAGGTCAAGAAGGATGCATAGAAGGAGGCCTCTCACTGCCTTTTAAATTACAACACTACAAACACAGCAGTCATTTCTCTACATTGGCTTGGAGGTAAAGCAGTGCTAGGAGGAATCCCAAGAATAACCTTAATCAATAATTATATATTCATTTCTAAAGCTGCAGGCCTTATTTTTGAGACAAGGTCTCGCTGTGTAGTTTAGCCTTGACTTTACTTTGTAGCCCTAGCTGGCCTCGACCTTGCAGTGACCCTTCTGCCTCAGCCTTCTTAGTGCTGGGGAAAACTGCAAATCTTGTGAAGGAATAATTGGCATCCAACCTTATCTTACACATTTCGGCCTGTTACAACAAAATGCCTTAGACGGGGCAATTTATAAATGTGTAGAAATATGAGCCTCACTGCTCTGCAGACTGGGAAGTCTGAGATCAAGGTACCAATGGATTTGGTGTCTAACAAAGGTCCGTTTATTCATGGTGCCACCTTCTATGCATGCTCATGGGTGGAAGGGGTAAACGGTCTCCCTCTAGCTTCTTTCACAGTGGCACTAATCCCATTCCTCATGATCTAATGATCTTCCAAAGGCCTCCTGTCTTTACATCATCATTTGGGGGAGTTAAGTTTTGAACATATGAAGTTGGGGAGGGACACAAATATTCAGAATATAACAAATGCTCATTCACAGTTATTTGAAGTCCACTCTCACATCCAAAATAGCTTGTCACTGTCACTATTACTATCCTTGTCATGAAGGACAACCGCTGCACACTCACCTGGTGTGCAAGAGCTGAGTTCAGGCTCAGAACAAGGTAACATTTGATGAAGATAAACAAAGAGAAGCCCACCATCTTCGCTTTAGAATGCAGATATTCTCTTGTCTGATTCTACATGGCAACATGAGGCAGGAAAAAATGTTACCTTGGCAACCAGTTGATAGATAATGTGAAGTCCTCTTCTCTAAACCCATGGCGCAGCCTTAGGTCAGGCTGTCCCCATCTCCTGCTTGGATTTCGCAGGAGCTTCTTATGGTTTGTTTCCTCCCCTCTTGTCTTACCCTAGGTGCATTGTCCGTGGTGCTGCAGCCAGGGCAATCTTTTTACTACACAAATCTGATCTTGTTGCCTTCTAATTTAAGTCACACGTGTTTCCCTAATTTCTGTGTGACAATGTCCAAAGCATTAAATATAGAGCACAGGGCCCTCCATGCCCTGACTTTTACCTGAGTAAAAGTGTGGTCTCCTCTCTAAGACTGCTGTTGAATGTGGCTATCTGAAAACACATGTTACTTCATCTTCTCATCTTTTAAGATGGCTTAAATTTAGCCTCCTAACCTTTTTCCTTTTTTTCTGTCTGTTTGGAGAATTACTATTCATCCTTTTAGGGGCAGCTCAAATGTCAGCACTTCCAAAGAGACTTCTTCAACATCCCTAGAAACAATTAAGAGCATTTTTCAGTGTGTTCCCACAATGCCTTCCTCCATCTTTATGAAAACCTTAAGACACACAAACTGTTATAATACTGGGACTCGTTGGACTGAGTGATACTTGAATCACTTTGATATCTTTTGCACAGGCTGGCTAGTGTTGATATTTGGTAGCTACTAAAGGAGTTAAAACACGTATCATTTGGGGTCAGCTCTAAGTATAAACACCAGAATTTTATTCCTGCATGACTAGGTTACCCTTTTTCTTCTCCTCCTGAGAATTCTATTTCCATGTAATTTGATGGGAAAGGATGGAGGGACGAAGAAAATTAGAAGAGAGTGAAGTGAAGACAGTGATAGGTGAGACAGAAGAGAAGTGGACACAAGGTGCTCCTCTTTATGTTATTAAATCACACTCAGAACCAAATGGAAAAAGTCCTGAGGGATCTGGAAAGTGAACTGGGACTTCCAGTCTGGCTGTGCAGTAGGACAGCGTCTCTCTCTGTCCCTGCTTCCAAGCAGGAGGAAAAGAACACTTGAGCTCTCCCTGTACAAAGTTCAGAGGGAACTTGCGCGTCCACACTCCTGCTGTCCTTTATTCTGTTTATGTTCCTGTTTAGTTTCCCTCCCAGCACTTAGGAACCTTCTTTCCTTTCTGTCCGTTCAGCTTGAAGATAATGGAAAACACACACTCAGCAACCCCAAGGGGCCTCTGGGGCCTGCTCAGCCTTCCCTTACTTCCAATCCAAGGCTGGATTTCAACTGTCTTCTGCTAGAGAGCTATTTTGCCTGGGAAGTAAGTGTCCAATATCTTGGTAGTGTTTGGTGGCCACAGGGAAAGATGCTAGCTCTTCTAAGGGAGGACAGGGTGGCCATCTCTGTGATGAATGAATGAAAGCTGTTAACCTACATAAATATCGGGAAGCAAGTTTGGGTAAAGAATTAGCACCGCATCCTTTCACTCCTTCTGTGTGAACATCATCTGGAGAAGGCGCTCTTGGGCCGTGCTCTAGTGTTAAGAGGAGAATGTCATGGTGGAGGCGTGAACATGTGGCACCGGGCTGCTCTTAGCACTAGTATCACCTTCTCAGGAAACTGCACTCCTGTGGGTAACCCTAGAAGCCCTCCTGGGAGAGTCTGCCCAGAGAGGGCTCAAGGTGTACAGTGGTAGCTTTTCTCTGTGCTGGAATATCCAGATCAGTTGCTGCCTCTCCAGGGTCACAGTTCCAAAGGAGAGAGAAGGAAGGGAAGGGGCTCGTGTCCCACCTGACACTGGAATATGGGCAAAGACTGGTAAAAGAACCTGTCCATGCTGGAAGGCTGTGGGGAGAGAAGAACCATTCTTCACTGCTGGTGGGAATATAGACTCATACAACCACTGTGGAAATCAGTTTGGAGATTCCTTAAGAACCTGGGATTAGAGATCTCATTCCAACCAGCTATTCTCCTGGGCATTTTCCCAGAAGAATTAAAAACATCCTATCACAGTGATATATGTGCACACATGTTTTTAGCAGCACAATTTGTAATGGCTAAATCTTGGAAACAACCTAGATGCCCATCAACAGAGGAATGGATAAAAAAGATGTGTTTTTAAAAAAATATATAATGGAGTACTACTCAGCCATAAATAAGGATATACTGGAGACTTTTATAGGTAAATGGATGCAACTCAAGACTGTTTTCATAAGTAAAATAAATCAGACCCATATGTGTAAACATTAAACATTTTATTGTCTCAGTAATGTGAGAAATTGATCAAGAAACCTTCTTTTTTTTTTTTTTTTGGTACCAGGGATTGGACTCAGGACCTTCCGCTTGCCAGGCAGGTGCTTATACCACTGAGGTATATCCCCAGCCCTTGATCAAGAATATAGGATCTGAAATGTGCAATAGATATTGTGAACTGGGAAAATCTGTGCAAAAGTAAAGACACTGTCCTGGGGGAAAGGGGAAAGGAAGAAAGGGAAATAATATATGTATGTACAAGATAGTTACAATAGTTTTACAGCTAGCTTCTCTTAGTTTCTTTCTTCTTTTTTTTTTTTTTTTGTCTTTCTGAGACAGGGTCTCACTATTGAGTTCTGGCTGGCCTTGAGCTCACTTCGTGTCCAGGCTGGCTACAAACCAGCAATGATCCTTCTTCTTCAGCTTCTCAGGGGCTGGGATTACAGGCTTGCACCACCATGCCCAGTTCTTAGTTCCTTGAAAAGAGTGTTCTGTGCTAATATTTTTATGCAAGATATCACACCTATATATCTTGTACCCTGATTAACTAATAGGAAGACAGCAATATGCAGTGTATCAACAATTATAACTGTTGTGCTGTTTCAAAGTTTAGTTTTATTATTTATCTTTTTCCTCTTAAAAAAAAATCTGTCCAGAGGAGGTATAATCAGTGGACTGAGAGCGGTTACACAAGAAAGTGTGCTTGGCGGAGAGAAGAATTTCTGAGAGAAGGTACCCAGGGAGGGATAAGAAGCAACCCCAGGGTTTATAAGGAGTTGCTAGACCGATGATGGTGTCCACAGGATACTTCTAGCTGCCTTTTGGGAAGGCAGATGTACGTCAGATGCTGGAGAACAGGTTCTGGCTTCTCCTCTTTCGTGCGTGCTCCAGGAACTTTACTCCCTTGGAGTGCTGATCATGGTGTAATCCTCCTCATTTGCATTTTCTAGTGAAATCCTTATCAAGGGAAGAATTGTATGTTGAAATATTCATGGTTTATACATGAGATCATTAGACAAAAAATCTGCTGGTAGGACATGTTCTGTTTTCATCACCTAACTAGTCACATGTTTTTTTTTTTTTTCTTTTTTTTTTTGGCGGTACTGGGGATCGAACTGAGGACCCTGTGTTTGCTAGGCAGGCACTTATTCCACTGAGCTATATCCCCAACCCTCACCCAACTTGCTACAAAGAGACAAAAGATCATATTTTCCTGGGTTTTAGAATTTCAGAAGCTGAGCTTTCATTAAAATCTATACATCCTCCCAACATACGTATGCCCCTCCCCCACATACATGCAGCAGCCCTTTTCATAATTAGGGCTGGTTATAGAGGAAAAGCAGGTGATGTCTTATTCATTGATTTATCCACCCCTTCATGAGATGTGCTCTGGGTACTTCTGTGAACCAGCTCCTCTGGTGGGAGCTGGGGGATGGTAGAAATAAGTCAGAAGCCTTTACTCTCACGAGTCTCATGTTTGATACAATATAAGGCAAAAAAATAGAAGTCTCCATCACCCCTACAAAGCAACATTTTAACTGGCTTTTCTTTTTCCTCCTGATAGTCTCCGGGGTCTCGGCAACTCCACAACCCGGGGACAGACCCGTGGAAGGCACAGTCAGAGATGGGCCGCAGCTCTGACTCTTCTCCGCCAGCCGGCTGGGGAAGTAACGGGTTTCCTGGGGGCTTCTGTTTTCACGCCCAGCCTCGCCGTGGGCCATTCTGCTGTCTGTAGCTGTTCAGGGAGCATCTCTGGTGCTCTGAACCGCAGTGTTCTGTGCCATCTGTCCTACGGCGCCGGCTTTGGCAGGGGACCACCTGCTCAGAGGTCGCTTGCTCTGCCTCGGGGCAGAACATGGCTTCTCTCGCAGTCTTGTTTATAAAGCTGAGTCTGCTCAGTCTCGGAGGAGAAGAGAACATGCAGCACTGCAGGCTGCGCTTAGTCACTCAGTAGAGAGTTCTGGTAATTTTCCTCTGTGCGGAAAGGGGCGGGTTGCCAGCCTTCATCTGTGATCCCTCTGCTGTCCCCTCCGGAATCAGCTGATGAAATAGGGCTTTTGATTTCCTCTTCTGTTATATTCTCTGACACAGAACCACTAGGGAAATGAGGCTAGAAACTTCAGGGTATCCCAGGCTACTGAGAAATATCCATGGAAACAAAAATAACAAGAAGCTCACTGAATATCAGGGGCAGATCGCAATCATACACCAGTGCTTAAGGGTATGTTATGCACGTTTAGATCTGTGTGTATGATTGTCTGTGTATATTTTTCTCCCAACAAGATTGCATCAGTTAAGAAAGAATATTTCCTTTGCATTATCTTTGTTTTTCTGGAGGAAAAGAAAAACAAGAAGTTAGCTCTTGACCAAACATTTTTTTCTCTCCCGTATATTTTTGTGGTAGGATTTCGCTGGGAATATGGCTGTTCTATTTTTTTTTTTTTTTTTTTTTTTGGTCTTTTTGAGACAGGGTCTCACTATACAGTTCAGGCTGACCTTGAGCTCATTTTGTACCCACGCTGGTCTGGAACAAGCAACGATCCTCCTGCCTCGGCCTCCTGAGTTCTGGGATTACAGGCGTGCACCCCCACATCTGGCTGTCTATTCCTTATATTTTGATATTACAGTTATTGTGAGGGTCCTTCCTCTTAAAGATGAGCTGGGACACCTGTGGGTTTATGAGGATGTCACAGGATGTTGAGCATGCCCACCTTTGGCTGATGTACTAACCCACTCAGATTTTATTTTATTTTATTATTTTGCAATACCAGGAATTTAACTCAGGGCCTTTGCACTGAGCAACATACCTAGCCAGCCCCTTTTCACCTTTCTTTTCTTTTCTTTTGAGACAGGGTCTCACTATTTAGAGCAAGCTGCTCTTGAATTCCCTTATGTAGCCCAGGTGATCCTGATCCTCCTGCCTCAGCTTCCCGAGTGCTTGGATTATAGGCATGCACCACCATGCCCAGCTCCCTCCTTCACTTTTATTTTTGGTACTTGGGAAACAAGCTCAAGACCTTGAGCTTTCCAGGCAGGCACTGTGCCACTGAGCTACAACCCAACCCTACCCTTTTTCACTTTTTAAAAATATTTTTGAGACAGGTTCTTGCCAAGTTGCTTAGTTCCCCAAGAGGGACTCAAACTTCTGATCTTCCTGTCTCAGCCCCCCCCCCCCGAGTGCTGGGATTACAGGCACATATCACCATGCCCAGCAACCTCCTCACAGATTTTAGACTTTTCCTTTGTTGGGACCATCGGTCACGGTATCCCATGCCTCCCCTCTGCCTCTCCTCTAAGTCACACCGTGCAGATCTGGCTCAGCCCAAGCGCCCATTCTCCTGAGTGCTCTGACGTTACGGGCATCACCCTGCTACTTGAGCGTCATTTGTAATCCTTGGTGCACTCAGCACCTGACATCAAGATGCCCTACTTCACCCAGGAGGTGTGGCAGTGTGCTCCTCCTGACTGCTCTGTTTTAGCACAGCTTTGGCAATCAGAGAGCAAAAGGCAACACATTGCTTCATTGGAGAATTTCTGTTTAAAAAATTATTTTCAAGTCAGCTTTATTAAAATATACTTTTTACAAAACGTGATGTATTCCTTTTAAATGTACAGTTAGATGAGTGTCAGCAAACATATATATCCGTACAACCGCCGCCCACCTTGTGATATGGATCGTGTCATCATACCGAAATGTTCCCTTATGCTCCTCAAGTCAAATCTCAGTGCTATGCAGCTATCAGTGTTCCTCCTGTCACCATAGATTAGGTTTCTCTCATCCATAATTTGATATAAATGATATTACCCAGTTGTACTTTTTCTCAGTCTGGTTTCTGTGGCCTCACATAATGTTTCTGAGATTTGCTCATGACCCTGGGTACCCAGTGGCTCACTGGTAACCCAGTGTACGAGTAAACTGTTTTGCTTGTGCATTCACCTGCTGAGAGACATTTGGGTCATTACAGAGAAAACTCCTTGAATATTTATGTCTTTTTTGTGGTACATATTTTCATTCTTACTGGGTTTTGTTCGAAGAGCTAAACTGTGAGATTTCTTACTAAAGAGTAGACTTATCGGGTCATAAGATAAATACTTTTCTTACTAAAGAGTAGACTTATCGGGTCATAAGATAAATACTTGTTTAACTAAAAATGCCAAACGGTCTTTCAAGATGGTTGGGCTACTTTGCATTTCCACCAACAATATCTGAGGACTGGAACTGCTGTACATCTTTACCACCAGCTCTTTTTAATGTTAGCTATTTTGCTGCACGTGTAGGGGTACCTTTTGATCATTTTTATTTACACTGTCTTATTGGCAATCCATACAACTTTTTTTGTGTGAAGCACCTGTTCAAATCTTTTGCTCATTTAACAAATCAGATTACATACTAACAATTGGCCTATGTTTTCTGTTTAAAAATAAAATCTTTGTAGAAGTTCACTTTAAGATGGATGTATTACAACTATTTTCTCTAAAGAAATGGCTTGCATAGTGTTATTTCTCAATGAGCAGACACCTAAAATTTTGATGAAGTACAATTTATAAAGTTTTTCTTTGGTGGGATAGTGATTCTTATGTCCTGCTTAAGAAGTCTTTGCCTACTCTCAACCCACAAAACTTTCTCTTTTGAAAACGTTTACCTTTGGATTAGTAAAACGGTGAAACTTATAGTCTTCTTAGAATGAATATATATATATATTTTTTACTTCCTGGGGGATGTAGAAACCTAAGCTATGTAAGTTCTTTCACCCTCACCTTTTTGTGGTCCTGTTGTCATATATATGTGTAAACATTTAAAATCACATTTATAATTTCATACAATTTTTCAACTTTTATAGATATTTTAAAAAATTAATGTAGAGAAAAACAATCAAACCAATTTTGTTGCTTTTCTTTCTTCCCCAAATTTCCAGGTGGCCCTCTAGAAACATTTGCCCTCTGTTGGAAGTATTTCTTTCAGCCATTCTTTATAAGCAATCCTTTATAAGTGTAGACAATACTTATATTTCTTTCAGCAATCCTTGTAGACTTTTAGACACTTCCTGCTCCAGATTCTCTTGACCCTTCAACTGAAAATATCTTTGTATATTGGCCTCATTCCTGAAGGGTAATTTAATGGCTAGAGAATTCTGTGCTGATCAATTCCTTTCTTTCAGCCCTTAAAAACTTCTGTTCCATTGCCTTTTGACCTCTGTGGACTCTAGTGAAGACTCCGCAGTCAATTGTTCTTGTTAAATGTTTAACAAATGTTGAACACTGTGCTCCTATTTTACCCTGTCATCTCACTTCTGGCTGCTTAGAATATTGGTTTTTTTTTTTTGCGTTCAGTTTTCATAAGTTGAATACGTTTTGTTGGCACACAGATTTTGAGTATATGCTCTTTGGAGTTCAGTGGACTGTGGAGTTTGTGCTCTTTGGAGTTTAATGTCTTTTACCAAATTTGAGAAAATGTAAGTTATTATTTCCTGAAATATTTTTTCTACACCACGCTCTGTATTCTTGTCTTGTCCTGGGACTCCAGTGATACGAAAACTATATCTTTTGCTACTATTTCAAGATCCTTGAGGCTTTGCTCATTTTTAAAACAATACATTTTTCTTCCTGAGAGGGAGAAAAGGGAGAGGAAGGGGATGAGAAAAAATTTAAGATGCGCTCTGTACATGGACCAGCTCCCCAAGATGAATGTAGCCACTAGGTGCTACAAACATGGATTCATAAAAACAAAAAGTTAGAAAGGAATGAAGTTAATCTACTTTCAAAGTCATTTAATCCCTTCTCTCTTTGTCTTCTCTATTCTACTATTAAACTGAGTGAATATTTTAGTTCCATAATTATGTTTGTTTCAGTTCTTTTCCACTTGGCTTTTTTTTTTTTTTAAATATATCTTCTGTTCCTCTACTGAGGCTATCTTTCCATTTGCTCCAAGAGTGGTTGTCCTATTTCTTAGAGCCTGCTTGCAATAGCTGCTTTAAAGTCTACACAGCATCTCTGTCATTGGGGGATTCATGTTTGTTTTCTTTTCCCTTTTGAGATGTTGAGATTATTCTGGTTCTTTGTATTACTGAGTGATTTTAGGTTTTATCTCAGGACACTTCGAACAATACATTATAGGACTTTGGGTCTTACTTCCATCTGATGGAGAAGGTTGGCTTTTTTCTTTTCTTTTATGTCTTCAGTCCATTAATCTGCCTATATGCAAGTTCCTGTCCACCTTCTATAGACTCATTTTTGAGGCAGTTCATTTTTCAGCCTTTTTTGGTGCTATTTGTATCTGCCTTCTGTGATAACCACTCAGTCTTAGACCTGGAGGCAGTCCTACCTGAGGTCCAGTTCTCAAAGACTTTGATGTGTGTTATGGTTAATATATTGTGTCAACTTGGGGAATCTGGAGGTTTAACTGAGTGATTCAGCAGGAAGCTGGGGTGCTTACTTTGTAAACATCCTGAGCCTGTGGAAGAGGAGGGCATGGAGATTTTGCGAGAATGCCATGTGCCACTCTGCCTCAAAACCAGACAAATATGGACTGAAACCTCCACAAACTGTAAGCTAAATAAACCTTTCCTTCCTTCATTTTGGGTGTTGGATATTTTGTCTCAGCAACGAGAAAAAAGTAACCAAGACAATGTGATAAGGTGAGAACCCTGTATCACAGCCTGGATGCAAACCGAGGACGTTGTATACCACTTTAAGGTATGACTGTCTGGAGCTCTTACTGTTTATAATTACTACGCCTAGGGATCTTTTCCTTGGACATCTTTTTTTTTTTTTTTTTTTTTTGCGGTACTGGGGATCGAACTCAGGACCCTGCACTTGCTAGGCAAGCGCTTATTCCACTGAGCTATATCCCCAGCCCCATCCTTGGACATCTTACTAGAAAGTTGAGGCTTATTTTTCCAACTGTACTGCTCATTTGCCACAACTGCATGTGTCTTGGATGCCAAGTGGTTAAAAAATGGAGAGATAAAGAGCAGTCGGGATACACCCTCCCTCCTCTAGGAAGTACATCTCCCTTCCTGCCAACTGTTAGGAAACTAGAGAGCTTCTCTTAGAGTGGTTTGGTATGCGCTGGCTGTGCACATTCAGGGTTCAGACTCTGGTTGAGTCCAGACAAGGAGAAACTGGAGGTTAAATGTGATGCTTCTCATCCCTTCAGTGATGTTTTGAGGCCTTTGATCTTTCTTAATCCTCCTGATGCCATTCACTTTCCCAAGTATCCAGGAAGATGCTGTGTGCATTTCTTCCCATTTCATTGCATTCAGTTGGAGCAGTGGGTTGGGGGGTATACTGATTCCATCCTAACTGGAACTGCAATCGCTTCTTTATTTTGCTCAGAAAAAAGTTGTGTCCTTAAGGTAATTATTTGTTCCAATTGAAGACTAATGGGGGATTCTGAAATTAAAAATCCTTTCATATTTTCAAAGGTTGCTTTGAAGTCTTCAAGTCTTGTAATTTTAATTCCAAAAGTGCAAATTAGTTAACACTTATTCATTTTTTTCCCCACAAGTATTTATGGAGTACATACTATGTTTCTGGTTGCATGTGTTAAAGATCCAGCCTAAAATTATCTCAGATTGAATTACCCAAAGTAAAATTGGGTAGTGAGTTTTCACATGCATATATATGTAGTTATAGACCCATTTGCTATCACATAATATCATGACTTAGGTTAATCCCTGAAATGACAAATGTTGGGTTGTTCTCATCTGGTATTAAGTATACCAGCGAAGAACACAGTTGGTGCATTAAAAGATAAAGAAATCCTGTGGGTGCAAAATGTAACTAGAAGAGAAAAGACAGGAAATGAGAGAAAGATTAATTCTGGCACATCACAGAGAAAGTTAATAAAAGGAAACCTACATAACAACAACAACAAAACCATTGTAGGAGGAAAGGAAAGGATGATTCTCGATAAGGAAAAGGCAAAGGAACTTGCCTGTTCATCTGGAGGTTTAAGATTTAGCAATTCATTTTCTATTAGCGACTTTCCCTCTCTAAGTGTTTCCGTACAGGGCATGAGAAAACCGGGAGGAGCTCAGCAAGCTTTATGCTACATTTATACATTTTACAATGGTTTTCTTATAGCTGAGATTCAACACGAAATTTTCTCTTTATGTATATCTGCTTGTGAACAATCGTTGCGGCCCGGGTTTGACAGGGGCTCTCCCTGCCGTGCTGTTGAGGGAGAGGCAGCAGGGGAAGCAGGGCGGTGGTGTCTGCTCCATTTCCCAGGAGAGCAGCTGGCCCCCGCCCCGCTGCACGAGTACGTCAGTTGTCCTCCATGTGGGGTGGGTGCCTTCGAGGCGGGGCCACATCGGCCCCGTGTTCCTGCCTCGCTGAAATAATTCCTGAAAAATAAGAGGTGCTTAAGCAGCTTTTGGATACAAGATTGAGTAAATATTCCAAAATATTGCAGACTAAGAAAACTAGGAGTTGTCTTCTAACTAATTCGATCTTTTCCGTCTTTGCAGGATTAGGCAAGATCTCTGTGCGGAGGCTGCCTTCTGTTAACACCCCTTGTTCTCACGGCTCAACTTCTCAGCCCTTCTAGCTCTGTCAAGTGCCGCTCTTCATGCTCCCCATGTCTTTAGTGCCCTCAGCAAAATCTGTCCATCTCCGTGTGAATCTTCTTGGATCCTTCCCTCTTGTGTGAACTCAAGTGAAAGTTTGAGATGAGAGGTACAGATGGTTTTCCTCTTACTGGTCTTTACCAAGCCCCAGGCAAAAGGCAAGTCAAGAGTAGTTATAGGTTGGGAAGATGCTAGGTGTTCCAAAGCTTAATCTCTGCCAGCAAGAGCATACTTCGCTGCAGGTGTGTCTGTGTGTTTGTATAAGATCTCAGATAGGGAAGCTTTATTCCTCTTATCATTAAGACTAACTTCTCCCTTGCTAAATTACAAAGTCACCATTATTCTGCGAGAGATTTGTCTCTTTCTTGTGCTTGGTTAACTTACAAGTGCTTTCAATGAGCAGAGAAAGTCTTTGTGTGAATCCCTGAAACAAATAAGGTCAACTTAGAGTAGATGACTTCTCCCTTAACTGAAGTGTTCCAGGCTCCGTGAATGCTGCCTAGAATCTCTAAAATGTGGACATGTCTGCATGTATCAACATTACTGACAGAAGCCAGTCAACCAATTCATTTAAAATAATGAAATACACACTTAGTAAAATATGCACTTTAGATCGACTCTCTCCACATATATTTTGGAGTAAAATCAGCCACTTAGGGAAAATGTTGATTTGGTTGGTTGCTATTAACTAGCTAGGACAACTTACTTATTGACTATGCTTTGCTGTCTTTGCTGGAGGTTGTAGATGGTATCATGAAGTCCAAAGTGATTCAATTGGCCAATTATTGTGATAGTGCATTCCCCAACTTTGCAAAAAGGAAAGGTTGAAAAATTGCTTTTCAGAGTCACCAAGGAATCAATTTAATGTTCTGTTGGGATTCAGGAGAGAAAAAACACCAAGAAACATTTTTCTCAGTGGCCATTTCACTTGATTATTAGCTCCACCTGAAGGAATACAGTATTCCTCTCTAATAATCAGCTCAAGTGCCACGAGGGATCATTTAGCGAAGTGACATGCAGTCATTTTCTGTTCTGTGACACTTTAGTTTCTGGAGCTGCATGTTGTCATACCTTACAGGTAACTATGGCAACGGACACTGCGCTGACAGTTTCTGTGTCTACCATTATTAGAGATGCAACGGTATCTTCTACTACAATTCCTCCAAATTGTTTTTTTGTGTGTGTGTGGTGGGGGGAGATGTTATAGAGGAAATGGTATCAGCATTTTCAAGGTGCAAATAAAAATATTTTGTGTGTGGGGAAAAGCCAGAGTTCACCCTAAAGTGGTGCATTTATTCAGAGAGGCAGCTTAGGAAGAGAAGGAAATGAGGACTCATTGGCCTGCCTTTCTTCTTTCAGAGAGAGAGTGCTTATCACTGTTGATGGGTGTGAAATTTGAGCTTGTAGACTTGACATTCTGTGTGCAAATTTGCTAATTTTTTCTTGCAATTTTTCGAGAGGAAGTGTTCAAGAGAAAAACTTTAGTCATCTAATATTTTGGACAGCCTTCAAGACTCTTTCTCCTCAGCCTTTGCAATGAGTTGTTTGCAGTTATATTTCTCCCAGGTTTGCAGTGAAAATAATCTGAGTATTTTGATTTTGAAACTCTATTTAATGCTATTTTGACATTTCAGAAATCCTTAAACAAGGGAATAGGGCTTTGAAAGAGCACTGCATTCTCGGTATATTTAGTACTCTGGCTGAGATAGAGCAAAAATTCGTCATTTTGCCTGTTGAGAAAAGGGAAGAGGCAACCAGAGAGAATTTTCAGGAGGTTCGAGGTCAGTAAGCATTCACAGAGCACCATGTGAGCCTTAAATGGAGCTGGACTACTGTCATAACATTTCTGCAATTAAATAAGTGTCTTTATTAAGGCAAAAACTTCTATAATTACTTTGCATAAGTATGAGTATAAAACACAATGTGTCCTTTGCTTATCAAGAAGATGATTAGTAAAGAATATTAAAAACAGAAAATGACCCCACCTCATTGAAAATGAACAGAATTTTGACACAGAAGGAAAACACAGAGCCCCAGTCCAGCATGTTTGGATGATGCTGTATGCTTAAGTTTGGAGGATTTTTGACCTCAGACTTATTCTTTCTTCCTGGAATGGCATGTTCTCTACTAACGCATCAGACAATTTCACCACTTCTACAAGGAGGGAGTTTTCTCTAGTGATGCTGGCAGTTGGACTTTCTCACCCAAGGTGTTGGGGGAGGAATTCATACTGGGAAGTGACTCATTAAAATCTTAAAACCCAGGCTGTGATTATTTTACTGTAAAATCTGAGCCTGCTTGGTTCCCTTGCGACTCAGCTGTGGAGTCAGAAGAAATCAGGTATTCGGTCTCATCAGAGCAACACCCACACCAAAAGACACTCAGAAATGTCGTTTATCCTTAGGACCCTGCTGTAGCAGCTTTCAGGAAGCTATTGCTAGACTCAGAATGGTAGGTTGGAGCTAGAGGGCCTGGATTTGGGACCCTTCTTCCAACCCCTACTCTCCTTGTGGCCCAGGAGAGATGATGTCATTTCTTCCTCATCCTCTAATCTCACATTGGAGAATGAGGGTGACCTAAACATGAAATGAAAAAGACAAGTTTGAGACTTTCGAAAGTGCTAAAACACTTTTGGAAAAATTGGTATTAGGAACAACTAAAAAATGGTGTTGGTGGGAGGAAAGGTCAGCACTGGAGTCCAGCTTTGGCAACACTCTTCTGGATGAGCTGCACCTGAGGGGGGCACAGCATACCTGATCTCAGTCCCACAGGCTGCCAGTTACAGGGCTGGAAGAAGAGTTTTGGAAGAAGGATCCATGTTGTGGGTTTGATGATTTTGGCATAGTGACATTTCAGTGGAGTGACATTACAATTTGGGTGAAGAGAATGATATTGACACTATCACTTTTTGAGCACATGCTCTTTGATAGGCCAGGGAAAACTGCTTTCTAAATTCCATTGCTCCCCAAAATACATGCAGATGAACCATTACTCTCTTATTTTATTTATTTATTTATTTATTTATTTATTTATTCATATTTTTGGCAGTACTGGGGATTGAACTCAGGACCTTGCGCTTGCCAGGCAGGTGCTTATTCCACTGAGCTGTACCCCCAACCCTCTCCTATTTTAGATATGAGGTGTCTGAAGTATAATGAGACTCAGGAAAGTGACTATTTACCAACTAACATGGGAGTTTTCTCTGTACATGAACCCATGTGTGAGACTGAACGTCAGCTCTGCTTAATAAAGTATGTCTGTACTTACACAAAAGGAATGTTCAGTAGATATTTGTTTATTGAATGAGTGAATAACTATAAACTCAGTGTAAATTAAGGATGTTTCTTTGATATCACTTAGAATTAATCTTTAGGAATTTCTAAGAACTTTGGTTTTATCAGTAGTCATGTGATAACAGTTTACTAAAACAGATTAAGAGCCTTTATTCAGGTGTTAGAATCTGGCCCAAGGTCGATACTTATGCATAGAATCAAAGATCTACAAATGAAGAATACATGCTATCAATCCACATTTCCTGGCTGTGGACAGGTTGTACCCAGGACATCATAGAGTGGCAAGCCAAGATCCTCTGGATAATGGGTGCCTAGCAGAACACCTGGCACATAGTGAAGGCTCAGAACTGTTTACTGAGTGAATAAATGATCCTGTGAATGACTACTTTTGTTTTGTGCATTCAGCAGAGCAAGTGGTCTATGAGGATTGGAATATCTGAAGGACTTTTCCTGAGAAAGTAGGCTGAAGGTAGGGCCATGGGCTGGGAGGGGGAGAACAGTGGATTTCATGAACAAAGAAAACACATGGGACCCTGGAAAATACCTGGTGCTTTTGCCCACTGAGCATCATCTCTTCTCCTTCCAGTGGGGGACTCTGCTTCACTTTCCCTGAGTTTCAGGTGTGGAGGGACTGCTTATCATGCAACCCCATTTTCCCTGAATAAGAGCTCAGTGACTGAGTCAAGCTATCCTGGTAAAGAGCTCTCTCCCTAGAATGTGGGTCTCATGGGGACCAATCTAGAGGATTATGGCTGAACTGCTGAGTTGGAATGGAAGTGTCCTGACCAGGTTGTCCCCTGGTACCTGCAATCTGGATCTCCAGAGCTTCCCAATTCCTGGCTTTTCTGCATTTTATCTTGTTTACTTTTCCTTCATTTCTGTGAGTTATTCTATTGCCTTTCAATGTTTTTCTTCACTTCATAGAGTCAGCATCAATTTCTGTTGCTTGCCACAAACACACCCTGACTGAGCTAGGCAGGTTCCAGTCCCCCCCCCCCCCCCCGTATTTTAAGATGTGCTGCTTAGTCGGAGCTGATTAATGATGACTTTTGAGAGCAGAATCTTGTATACTTTCCTTACAAGCACGTTGCATATCTCACAACTTGAATCATAGACCAAGATGTCTGGAAATGCACTGTTTTGATGAATGGCTAGACTTACCTCTTACTGCATGTGACTGTCTAAGGGGTTCTCCTCCAATGCACCCTGCAGACTCCACAAGAAAGACACAGTCTTATTTTTCAAAAAATCTTAATTTTCTAGCTGTAACCAGTGACTAGATGTGTATTTTTTTTTAATCTGATTTCATCTATGCATTTCTAGCCCAGTGAAAGTGTTTTTATTTCTCTCTCCATCTCCTTTCCTGGGCTACTCTGTGATTGCGAGATTACTCTCTGTACCCCTTTCTTATCCTCCGCCAAGTCTTCTGTTCACTTCATCTTTTCCTCCTTACTCAGAACACTTCACTGTCTGCCTCTGATGAGTGCTAACTCAACTATACTCATTTTTTCTCAGGAATCCTGGGGAGAATAGCATTTTTCTCCCCAAGGGAAAATGAAAACATGACAGAGAACCAAAGCAGTTCTTATGTAAACAAGACAGGAATCACAGAACAGACTTCAGGGGCCTCTGTGCAAAAGGAAAGCCGAAAGAAAATGGGCAGTTCACATCCAGGGCCCAGCCCCACGGACTCCTCTTCGTCAGCTGTAGCACAGCATGAGAGAATGGAGGAAGGGAATGGCCTGCAAGTACTTGCTCTCCGGCTCTTCAGCAGAGTCTGAGAGGAATAGGGAAAGCCCTGAAGAGCTGGGCTTAAGATGGGAATCTGTAAAGGAGCATAATTTCCAAGTTTTATCATCTCTCGTTGGTTGATAATCAGGATAAGTGCAGTTAGAAGACTGAATTGTAAGCACTAGCTTGGGAAAGAAAACTTACCTGTCTTATCTTCTTTTCTCTCATTGCTGAGACAAAATACTCAACATCTAAAGTTAAAGGAGGAAAGCCTTACTTAGCTCACAGTGTGTAAATGTTTCAGTTCATAATTGGGTGGCTCCAAGGCAGGGTGGCTGCACAGAGAACAGTTCATGATAGCCAAAAGGTTGCAGAATAAACAAGGGACAAAACAAGCCTCTTTCTATCCCTTGCAGTGTATCCAGAGTCCTGGGATTAGGACGGTGCCAGACCAGTTTGTGGACTGATTTAGTAATCACCCACCCTTAATCCTATCACCCTAAATCCTCGCCCTACATCGTGAATCAATCACACACTTTAGGTTCAGCCACTTTTGAAAAAGCAGTATAACCGCATAAGGCTTTAGGGGGACATCTAGACTCAAATCATGACACTACCCTCTGAAATCAAGGTCCAAATTGGTGCTTTGAGCATGGTCTGTCATTTCGCCCTTGTCTCCCTCCCCATCACTGATCTAACTTATATTCTTGTCACTTCTGGGCATGAAGTACTAATGGTTTCCTTTCCTCTATTTCTTTTTCTCTTGTTCTCAGCCTTTCTCTCTACTTCAAGAATAAGCAGACCCATGATAGCAAACCCCTACTTAAAGCCTCTGGTGATTGGCTCTGTCCACAGGATCAAGCTGAACTGCTTACCATGGCAGTCATGACTCTCCGCGGGTGAGCCTCCACCTGCCTCCTTCACCTCCCCTACCAGGCATCGTTCCTTCTCCCTCCATGGCCTGTGTGTTCTGCAAACATGGTGACCACTTGAAGGACACTGTGATTTTGCTCATGAATTTTCCTTTCTGATCTTTTGCTCCAACCTCTTCCAGATACATTTCTAAAACACCAATTTTAAGGTTCAACATCTCTGCCCAGCAGAATCAATTGCCTCGCCTCTGTGCACAGTTGCTTCTTGTCCACACCATGCAAATGGTGCACATATATCAGTGCAGCCAAACAGTAATATAGTGTGAGCCACAAGTATGAATTATAATCTTCCAGTAGCTACATCGAAAGGTAAAAAAAGTAAAGATAATTGTAAGAATATATATTACTCATCCCAATGTTGGAAATGTAATTTTGGTATTCAATCAGCTGTAGTTCTTCACAGAACCCATATACACATGTACAAAGAGTGATCAACTATACAGTGAATTTTTAAATTAAAAAAATTGCAGTAAAAGACACGTTTCCATTAATCCCCCTTAAAATACTCCCCTTACTGCAAACACACTTATCCCCTTTCTGAAGCAGTTCTAAAAGCCCTCTTTTGTGCCTTTATGATGTATGATAAAAAATTGTGGTGAACGTTGCTGCCCAGTGACATCCGAAGGATAGGAGGACTTGTAAAACATTCTGGTGTGTCCTCATACATCTTATTTACCAGTCCTGGCACCAGATCCCTTGTGCCTCTTCCCCAAAGTCAAAATGACCTTGGAAGGTAAATATTTTGAATTGATTTCAGGACGGTGCAACTAAAGGTACTCATAAAAGAAGAGCCTCCAGAACTGCCTGGGAAAGTGGCGAGAAAGAATAAGTGCGCTCAAAGCAGTTGGAATATTTCGAGAGGGATTAATGGAAACCCGTCTTTTACTGTGGGAGTTAAAAAATTGAACATCCAAGGTATTTTAAATCATATCATAGATAGGTAGATAGATGTATATTCATTTTAAGAAATTAGCTCACACAATTATACATATCAGGAGCCAGGATCTAAAGGGTGAGTTCACCGGCTGAACACCTAGCAGAGCTGATGGTACAGTTCCAAGTCTGAATGTTGTCAACCTCAGGAAGAGCTGATGTTTCTGGTCTAGCACAAAGACAGGAAAACAGTGCTGTTGCAGTCTAAAGGCTGCTATATGCTGAAGGTTTCTGTCTGAGTCAGTTCTGTATGTTGAAGTCCTAGTCTCCAATGTGATGGTGTTAAAAGAGCGGCCTCTGGTAGGAGATTAGGTGACTGGCAGCCTTATGAAAGAGACACTAGGGAACCCTAGAGAAGCCCTTCCACCCAGTGAGAACACAGGAGATAGCCATTGGTGATCTAGGAACCAGGCCTTCATTAGATAGTAAGTCTGCCAGTATTTTGATTATGGACATCTAATCCTCCAGAACAGTGGGAAATACATTTCTGTTATTCATAAACCACTCCGTCCATGGTCTTCTGTTGTAGTAGCCTGAATGGACAAAGACGGAGGCCATTAGGCAGAGAGATTTCTGTCTTACGTCAAGAGGGTCAATCTTCATGATTTATTCAGGGTTATGGACAAAGGCTGCTTCCATCATGGAGGGGAATCTGCTTTATTCAATGTATCCATGGAAATATTAATCTCACTCTGAAACACTCTCACAGAAACATGAAAAATAACATTTCACCAGATATCTGTGTATCATAGAGCCCAGTTGGTTGACACATCAAGCTAACTGTCACAAACATGTAATCAGTGTAAAACAGTGAGATGTGTCAAAGTGCTATTTTTGAGCTAATTATTTGAAATCTGGTATATATTGCACATATAGCACGTTTCCTTTAGACTGGCTACATTGTTAGTACTCAGTAGTGACATGTGGCTAGTGGCTGCTGTATCGGACAGTTAGCATGACACCGTAGGTCAATATGCATTGTCTTTTCTTCTGCTTCAGCTTGGAGTTCCTTGGAGGAATCTTACTCAGTTTTGGATGTCTGATACAGTGCCACGCTGGAAACACAATAGCTGCTGAATAAATGTGTACCAAATGGAAGAGTGATTTTTAAAAGTCAGAGAAATCTATGGGGACTGGGCCCGCAACAAACCATTACATTTCCTCTTTTGTCAAATCCCTTGGTGGCCTCAGGGAAAGCTATTGAGGGATATTTAACATTTCCCTTAAGTCAGCTGCCAAATAGACAATGGGATGATGCAGATTAGAACTGACCTGAATGAAAGATTAGTTGTACTGTCCAAATTGCATTTGGCCATTACAAAATTATTGTAATAGCTTGAATGCTTTATGATTATAATGGCTGGATGGTAATTGTATGTCATTTGGAAATTTTCAACGAGGCACTGACCTAGATGAATCAACCATGCATTTGTGATGTAATCTATCCTGAGAGGCAGCCCTCAATGTGTTTGGCAAAGGTGGAAGTGGGAGGGAGAAAGGAATTAGTTATGTCCAGTCATATTTGATTGCTTCTCTGACTTCCTGTAGCTATTGTTCTGAATACCACGGAGTGTATACAAAGTCTTCCTATGGTACTGGGTCACCAGGGAAACCGGAAGACCTCTGAGAACCCTGGCTTCTCATCACTGACAATAAGCTTGTTCCTTAACTCTATATTGCTACCTTCTCCATGCCACAGGGACAGGGACTGTGGTGGGCACTCTTGGGATTTTGAGATGTAATCAGAGGACACAAAGCATTGTCACATAGAGCTAACGTACTATAAACATCGTCTCTTTTTGCCAGAACAAAGGCCTTGAGAATGAGTTAATGACTCAAAATATGAATAATGAATATATGTAAATAGGTTACCCAAAACATGGTCCTGAATGTTTCCACTGAAATAAAACTCCCCAGTTCTGTTCCCTAGGAGATGAGATTGAGATAAGATTCTAGTCACATCTGTCACGTCTTCACCTTTCAGGGTCATTTTGTGTTTTCTATGCTTTATGCATGGTGTGTGGCTGAATCTGTCATATCATGTTCCCATTCATTCTGAAACATGTATACAGTAAGTGACTATTGTAATCAATTGTACTATGATTCATATTGGCCTTGGAAAGTATCCTACCCAATATTTTAGTGGGTATCTGTTATTTTTCAACATGCAGACAAGATCATAAATTATTTCTCTCATGCTGTGAAAGGATCAATGGCTATAGGAAAGGAAAATCCATTAAAAAGAAGAGATAATGTTAGAACTTCAGCCTTCACTCTTCTCTCCATGGGAAAATCTTCTGGATGTTGAGGGCAGGAACAGATACAGAGCTGGTGAACAATACACAGCCATGTAGGACAGTGTTGCAGCCAACTGTTCAAAGTAGAATTACTTTGGGGTTTCTCGTAAGAACTGACCAAACTGGAGACTCTGGAAAAACAGAACAAACGTGGAATAACATTGTCCCTTTCCAGGCCACTTAAAAGTTAACCATTAAAGCAATAACGTACTCAACATTTTAAATGTCGAAACTTCAATAATGGCCCAGTTATTTATGTATGTGTTGGACCTTCTTCTCCCTTGACTTGGACATTAATAATATGGGTGCAATTTGGGGCTTGACCAATGATACATCAAAGTCGTGAGCGGACAGAGTTTGGAGCGCTCAGAGAAGGATCTCAGGTGCTCCTGCCGGGTAGACGCTGTGCTTTGAGGAAGAAGCCGCACACCTGACAGTGGGTGCTCACTTTGTTCTCACTCTTCTCCTGCCATCCCACCTGTGTGGTGCTGCAGAGGTGGCCTCTAGTGTCAGGTACGTCTGGGCTGGTGTCGTCCTTTCTTGTCTCTTTGACACAATAACCGACACCCACAACTTAAAAGAGGAGAGGTTTATTTTGGCTCACCATTTTAAGGGGTTTAATCCATGGTCAGCGGCTCCCAGGGAGGAAGGGCACGGTGGGGGAAAACCGCTCACTTCCTGTGTCAGGAAGCAGAAAGGGAGGGGAGGAGCTGGGGAGGAAGACAGAGTCTTCCCTGTCATGTCCCCAGTGACCTGTCGTTGCTGTCTGGTCCCCGCCTCCTAGGAGCGCGGTGCTCTGCACTCTTCAGTGCACTTAACCACAGTGAGCACAGTGCCCTTGTAATCCAGTCACCTTCCCAAAGCTCCACATCTGAGCACAAACATGTGGGTCTTAGGGCGGACATTTCAGCTCAATCATAAAAGCAGGTTATGTAGCCCCACTACCTTCTGATCCTGGGTCTCTAGGCATCAGGTTACCACTAGCTAAATAACAATGTTTCTATACTGTTGCTTGTCTTTGGTTAATGGTATATATGCATATATCACATCAAATTCAAGGTAAACATTCACCATTGAAATATTTTTAAGATATTTCATCCACAGTGAAGTTAGCTTTGGCTTTTTCCAAATGAGTAACAAGAGGAAAAAAAATTCTACACTCTTTACTGGTAATCAGCTATAGACCAATGGACAGAATCATTGGTGTGGCTAATTTGGAAGAGCATAAAAACAAAACAGCTTTTATTTGGAAGCTTCCTTTTTGTACTTGGGTAATTTCCATTATATTAGATAGCCCTGGGGTCAAGCTTAAGTATCAGACATAAAAATAGTTTGCCCCAAGCCTAGAAAATCTACTAAGAACAATGAAAATTTAACATATAAACCAAGGGTGGCTATTTTTCTCTGACAAGAGAAATAATTAGGTTATGATTTATCATCAGGCTCGTTTAATTGAACCTTCTCAAAGGGGACAGGTCTGCCCTATAGGGAACAACTTGGGTGTCACAATAATTGAAGGTGTCACTGATATTTGGTGCAGATTAGTTGGGGGTGCTTGATGGTCTCAATACCCAACCATTTTACAGAAATACATGATTTCTTAGCCTGCACAATTCCTGAATGCCCAGTGGGACATTCATGTAGGTGTAAAACCTGTTTTTAATGATGGGGTAGAACAGAATTCTGTTCTGTATATGACTGTCCTTGGAATGATGAGGTTTCCCTCATGGTTCATGTTGATGTTTAATCCCCATACAAGGGAATTAAAGCAAGTAGCCTCTGCATAATAATTAAGTCATGAAGGCTCCACCCCTCTGAATGCATCCTGCACCCTCTTAAAAGGGCCAAGGTAGAAAAGACTGCACCCTTCGCCTCTGGTCTCTTCTGCCCTCTGAGGGCGCACTGTTCTTCTCCAGAGGTCACAGAGCAAAGGTGCCATCTTAGAATCACAGAGCAGCTCTCACTGGACTCCAAACCTGTTAGTTCCTTTCTCTCCAACTTCTCAGCCTCAGAACTTGAGAAATAAATTTTGGTGGTTTATGAATTACCCAGTTTACAGTATCTTGTTGGAGCAGCACAAAGGGACTAAAGCACACACAATCTTAATGTGGTTATGGGGGTGGAGCATGATTTTTATAATATATGATAAATCTTCTAGAAATCAAATTACCTTAAAAATTGAAAGACTGAGGCAGGTGTGGTGGCACATGCCTGTAATCCCAGCACTCAGGAGGCTGAGGCAAGAGGATCTTTGTGAGTTGGAGGCCAGCCTGGGCTACAAAGTGAATTCAAGACCAGCCTGAACTGCATAGTGAGACCATGTCACCCAAAAAAAGACCAAAACATATTGAGAAACTTATCAAGGGTTGGTTACTTTTCTGAGCTGTATTGTACTTCAAAAGCAGAGTGTGAAACTCTTCTAGCACTTTGGAATGTGATTGTCTTTAGAGATGGGGCTTTTACAGAGATGATTGAGTTAAAGCGAGATCGTTAGAGTGGGCATGATCTAATACCACTGATGTCTTTACAGGAAGAGGGGATTAGGGCACGGACAAGTGACACCACCGGATACATGCACAGTGACATGAGCATGAGAAAACACAGCGAGCAGACAGCGATCTGCAAGCCGAGAGGATAGGCCTCCGGAGAAACCGCACCTCCCACTCCTTGGTGTGCCACTCCCAGCCTCCGAACTGTGAGAGAACGAATCGGTGCTGTTTCAGCCACTCCGTCCATGCATTTCATTGTAACAGCCCAGTAAACTTACATAATTATTTTTGAAAAATCACATCCAGGATGTTAAAGCTGGTCATAGGCTTTTGTGTCTCCAACATAGCACATTAATGGCTACAGCCTCATGCTGAGTGTACATCAGCGTGAGCGTCTGACGGTGTTATGAGGGGTCATGTCATGGCCCAGTGTTTACCTCACAAGCCTGTTCTCCTTTCTCTCCTCTTCTTCTTCTTCCTCCTTCCTCCTCTTTCTTTCCTTTCCTCCTCCCGCCTACTCTTTCGTACTGGTCCTCCTGCCCTCTACCCAGTCTCCTCCTCTTCCTCCTCCTTCATTTGTGATACTAGATATTGAAACTAGGGTCTTCACACTGACCTACTTCTCCAGCCCTTTAAAAATTTTTCTTTCATTTTTGAGGCAGATCCTCTCTGAGTCACTAAACTGCCTAGGCTCAGCCTCCCGGAGTGCTGGGATTAGAGGCATGTGCTACTGTGTCCCGCTGACATTCACATTATCTTATAAGTTACCTTTGTCTATTTTAGCCTATTTTAACCTTACTATTAGTTCAGCTAATAACAATATTCTACTTCAACTGGGATGTAGGCTAGGTGTCCGGAGTTCTAACAGGTCCTCAGGTGACTCCAATGTGTAGGCAAGGCTGATAACCACGCTGGGGGATATAAGACATCTGTGCATATTGTTTGATTCTTCTTCCATTAACAGGCGAGCCTAATTGCCCTTGGATTTGGGTCAGCTTCATGACTCATTTTTATTCACAGGAGGCAGTGGGAGTGGCCCTTGGAGACTCTCAAGGCTGCCTGATGAAAGGCAGGCTCCCCTGAGCTCCCACTCGGCCTGTCTTTCGGTCTGTCTCCCTTTGGGGGCACTGAACAACAGGGCAAGAAGAATGTCCTGTGCGAAAGCTGCCATGTGTGTACGTGTGTGTTTGTATATGTGTGTGTGGGGGGATTGTGTAGAGAGACAGCCTAGTGGTAGAGGGATGTCCAAGGAGTACCAGCTTTCCCACTTACCTGAGAGTGTTCCAGCCTCCCTAGGCATCAACACTGTGAATGGACAAAGCTTCAAGATGACCTTTGAGTGCAACTCAAGGTGCCAAGACCCCAAGGGAGGCCTTCCTGGTGGAGCCCTGCGACCCCTGTAACCATGCGAGATAATACATGGAGTGGTTAAATTATGAAGCCTCTGTCTGGGGTGATTTGTGGTATAGTAACAAAGAATATAAGCAAGCTCTGTTCTAATGTAAGCCACATTGACATTTGCAAAGCTCTTTCTTCAAGGGAAATACACAGTTTCTCTCTGCTGCCCCCTACCCCCCCATCACAGTAGGGTGAAAGTCCTCTCTTCTCTCTAGCAGGACCACATGAGTCTCCTGGGCTCAAGTTCCCATTGGGTTTCTGTTTATGAGGCCTCGTTTACTTCTAACCTACTGAAGGGAGGAATGGAAAGAGATGGGAAAGGAACATGGGGAGGGGGCAGATAGGAGGGTGGGGAGGGGAGGGGAAATAAACAGGATCAAGACGCGGTGTGTGTAGGCACAAACTCTCCATGATGAATGTATATAGTATGTATGACAAACATATAATAAAAAACGAACACGCAAATAACAACCAATACAGAAAAACCCTTACCAACCCTCCTGTGAAGGACTGCAGTGCCGGGTGATGTTGGCTAAGAGGACACAGAAGTAGAGACTCTTGTATTCTCCTAGCCTCCTGCTTAATTCATTTCTTACACTGTGCATTTCCAGGGTACTTTTTTAAAAAAAAAATCTTTCTTTTCCTGACAAATTCATGGCACATGTGGCTAAATGCCTGTGAGTCCAAGTCTAGAGGCACATAGAACTGGAATTTCATCTCCTCCACTAATCTCCCTGCAGGGCGACAGATCTGACACAAGCTGAAGCCAGCAGAGAGCCCAGCATTATTTCCAGTGCCACCAGAGTGACAGAGTAGCACAGGCCTGGTTCGAAGATGGGGCTTGAAAGCCCTGACTTAATCTTTTTGGAAGAAACTGGGCAAGGAGAAGAACATCACACATGCTTTAGGTGGCTTCTCTCAAACAGTCAGGCAGAAGTCAGAAGGCACAAATAGTACCAGAGTGGAAGCATCTTTTCTTCCTGAAAGCACTTTGCTGTGTCAGCTTCCATTTATTCCCTTTGCAAGTGCTCGCTGTGTGAGAGAATCTGTTCCTTACCTAGGGTGCAGCTGCAACCCAGATAAGGTTGGGTGGTCATGGGAATTTAGGGGTGTGGCTTTCTAAAACATGCTGAATCCTTTTGCTAGAATCGTTGTGCATCTGTGAGTCAGGCTCATTTACACTGTCCTGGGGAGTTCACGGGCCTCAAATTAGAAATCCTAGGAGGGCTTCCTCATAGAAGCTAATCTGGAAAACTCAACTCCAGAATAAAATTTGAGGCCTCCAGATTAAGAGACTGCTGGCTCCCCATCTTCTAAACAGGTCTTGTTAGAGAAGAGTGGGAAAAATTGACAGTGTTTGCAAAGGACTAAAATGGTTTCCTCTGGTCTGATTGTGCAGTAAGGTATTCAGGGAATCAAAATTTTATTTATAGATGAAGAAAACTAATGGCATATGGAGTTTTCAAGCTGCAGGAGAAGGTAGGAATATTTTTTCTGGAACTTCTGAGAAGAAAAGGAATGGGATTCTCAGTACGTCTTCCCGAGGCTCACAGTTGTGAGGTCTCTCTGGGAAGCCAGGTATGGTTCTGAGCAGGGCCCAAGGTCAAGAAAGACCTTAGTGAAATCACCAGGAAGAAGGAAAGAGACAGGAATAAAACATGTGGTAAAAGTGCTGGGTATGGAGAGGCCAAGCAGGGACCAGAATGAGCAGATCTGCTGAGTGCCAGGGCGCAGCCTGGGAATGCAGGGGTACACTGGGGAGTGATTTGCCTGCTACTGTGGACACTGGGGGTCTAGGCCATTACTTGGTCCTCCCACAGAGAACCAGACCACCTTAATTTCACATTTGTATAATCCTTGCAATTTACAAATTTGAGTGTGGATCAATTTTTCTACTTAAGTCTCACAATTTATTGATGTAGATGGGAAAATTATTATGCATGTATTGTTCCCATTTTACAAGTCAGAAAATTAACTAAGTTCACCTAGGGAGAGAGCAGTTCTCTACACCAAGTAATAGCTGGCACTTATTGAGCACTTACTATGTGCCAAGCACTGCCACAAGCATTTCACTTGTCTCAGTCCATTTAATTCTCCCCGTGTGCTCTTGGTGTGACTATTTCCCCATTTTATGGAGGAGGAAGTAGAAGTAGTGAGACACGTGTCTCTTCTCTTATTATTTTCACATTTTTATTTATTTGAATTGACAAATAGTAGTCTACCTATATGATGTTTTGATCTGTGTGTGTGTGCTATACATTCAATCAAGTTAATTAGTACAGCTATCACTATATTAGTAATGTATTATTTTACTAATTTATCACATTTTGGGATGATAACATGAAGAATCTGTTCTTTTAGAAATTTTGGAATACGCAGTACATTATTATCAGCATGGCCAGCATGCAGTGTGGTATCTCCCCAACACTTAGTCCTACAATTTACTGGGGACTTTGCACCCTTTGATCAGCAACTTCCCTTTCCCTATCTTACCCACCTTTCCACTTCATGTCTGTGAGATCTGCCTTTTTAGATCCCACATTTGTGACCGCGCAGTATCCACCCTTCTGTGCTGGATTATTTCATCTAGCATGATGTCCTTCATCCAGTTCCATCCCTATTGAGAAGCAGGCTGCTGACTGCCTTTGAGAACGCTGTATCCACCACTGTTATTTCCATATCAGTGTTTGATGGTGGGGACATGCAGTCCCAGGTTACTGAGAAGAAATGGGTGAGATGGAGTCAGGTCAACTTAGAGGTGACTATGCCATTTCTCATACATTTTATAACAAGGATTTGAATAAAGAGGGGAAGCCTCAGCCTAACAGGGTGGGAAACATTTCTCTAGTTTCCTGTTTCATGATGTGAACAGGCTGGAAATTCACAGAAGGCAACGGTCTTGATTCCATTTAATCTCAGTACTCTGTGCCAGAGAGATCGCACCCTGGATCAGTGGGACAAAGAAAGTTCTGGACCAAAGAGTGAGAGGTTTAGAATGTGTCCTAAACAAAAGGACAGGATGGAAAGAGGGGCCATTATGGGGTTTGTTGCACCCCATAATAAACTCACATGAACTCTGGCTGGAACTGCAAAGTTCAGTTGATGGTGAATTAACCTTTCTTTATGTCAGACTTAGTTCTGTAATCTGTGAAATGTGTGTCATAATATCATAGGATTGGGGAGGATTAAAGGACTTAATGCATGCAAAACCTGACTGGCTGGTACACAGGGGGGTAGCCTGTGGTATTTATCCCTGCCAGGGTTCTTCGGCCATAGCTCTATGACACTGGGGCTCGGATCATTCTCTGAGGGCTTATTCTGTGTGCTGTAGGTTCACCAGTCTCCTTGGACTTTACCTACTGTGTGAAAGCAGGACTCCCACCTCCCAGCTCTCCGTGGTCAAATATATCTGCAAATGCTGCCTCTTGACTCCTTCTGTCAGATGACTGAGAATCAGATTTTCATACAGTTACATAAAGGCGTCAGTTTGCTAAGACTGCAGTGACAAAGTGCCACAAGTGCAGTGACTAAACAACATACACATATTTATTTTCCGTTTTGGAGACTGGAGCTGAGATCATGGGATTGGCAGGGCTGGTTCCTTTTGAGGCTGTGGGAGCATGTGTTCCATGCTTCTCTCCGGTTTGTGGTGGCTGCTGGCAACCCTTGGTGTTCCTTGGCTTCTGGATAAATCATTCTGATCACTGCATTGCTGTTCATGGTGTACTCCCATGAGCATGCTCTTGTGTCCTGGTTTCCCCTTCTTTTAAGGACACCAGTCAGTCTATATTGGATGAGGCACCACCCTAATGATTTCATCTTAACTAATGCTAGCTGCAAGGACTTGACTTCTAAATAAGATCGTATTCTGCGGCACTGACAGGACTTTGACATATGTATTTTGGGGGACACAGTTCAGCACATAGTGTGTATGAATTTATATAATGTGTACATATGTGGGATCACAAAGGCAAAAGAGCACAGATGTTGTTAATACATAAATGATAGGTGATCTAGTGAGGGGTAGGTTGAGCCTGAAAGCCTGGGCACAGACAAATGCTCTCAGGAGAGATTATGGACTCGAGGATGGCAGACCTAATTTCTCAAGAGGATACTCCCAATCCCAGTCTTTAGGTGAAACTTCTCAAATTAAAAATGTCAATGATGTGATCATTCAGTAGAATTTATTATTATTGTTACTGCTGTTGTTAGTATTATTATTATTATTTGTCTTTTTGAGACAGGGTCTCACTATGCAGTTCAGGCTGGCCTTGAGCTCACTTTGTAGTAGAGGCTGACCTCGAACTCACAATAGTCCTCCTGCCCCAGCCTCATGAGTGCTGGGATTACAGGCATGAGCCACCTCACCTGGCTCTTTTTTTTGTTAGTAGAATTTAATACGTTAACTTTTTGTGGATTCATTGAAAGTCTGCTCAGAAGTAACCCTGTCAAAAGCACTAAAATATATGTAAAATATTGTGCTGTAGACTGCAATAAAATTGTTACTTGAATTTAAAAAATGCAGTGCAAAGCGATTCTCACCTGCTTTGCTCCATATATTTTGAAATATTATCTGACCTGTACACAACCAGTTTGAAAGCTTTATGCACACGAATTGTTAAACTCCATAAGAAATATAATCCAGAGAGACAGATTAATTTTGACCTCGGGGGAGAATGGGCAGAACCACAGTCAGATCCCTAAGCGCTGGGTAATCATGGAGGATGGTGTCCAAAGTGGAAAATTTTGGGTGATGGAAGGGAATGCTGTGAGTAATTAATGCAAACAGGAACCATCCCATGCAGTTAGCATATGTGATCAGGCTGCCTAGGTTGTGTCTTAGTAGAGACAGACTTGTTTTGACCTGGAAGGTGTCAGTGGTTGGGGAAGGGCAATGTGGTAGTGGTAGCGGCGGTGCAGCCCTCAAAGTGCGGCCTTCAAGGCCCTAGCAGTGATTGGGTGGGATGGTTGCGGCCAAGTCACCTTCAGAAATTCTTTTCATCATCTGTTAAATAGGTACCTGGATTCTGGGATCTGTTGGCTTCCTTTATCTTTGGTCCTGCGAACACTGACTGTCTCAACAATCTCAACAGGGACGCTTATGGCAGCTCCCATCTTAACTTTGTGTTTTCTAGCTGAGTGAAAAGCTATCTCTTGTAACTCCTTCCCAATTTACAGTGATAATAATGGCAATGGGTATTTGTCTAGTACTCTACTACTGACCATGTACCTTAATATTAAAAACGTTTTGGGATGGGAAGAAAGAAAAGGATGAAATGAACAGCAGAGAAGAGATTCATTTTGTCAGTCCAGCTGCCAAGAAATGAAGATGTGACAGGGATGTTAGAATCTTGGATGTGTCCCTTGGGCTTTTGGAGGAAGCAGATATGTGACTGATGGAAGGGGTGGGTCAGCATGCCCTGACTGGCTCCATTTTGCTAGAGCAGGGTGTTGTCCAGGGGTCTGAACCAACTGACTCAGTATCTTTGGAAAGGGACCAGAGAACCCGCTGGCAAGCACAGAGCTTCTTTGTTTGGATTAGCATTTTATCAGAAGTTTGTCCATCACCATTCCCTGGAGCATTACAGCCACACCACGGGAGACGTGACCTTAAGTGCTTTGCTCTCGCATGCTATTCTTAGAAGATGGAAAGCTGGGTTTTGCACCCAGGTCTACTTGATCAGTGACTAGGTCCTTTCCACGACACCAGTAGCGTATGCAGAAGAGTCATCTGAGAGGGCTGGTACAAATGCAGATTTGGGCTCTATTCCACTTTTCTAATAAGCATCCTTAGTAGTTCTAATAATAGGAGGCCTATGCATTACACTCATATTGAAAAGCCTCTTTTCCATTCTAAGTCATGACTATTTATATCTCTACAGTACTCTCAGGTTTTCAGGGCATCTCATTTGTAAAATGAGACAGTTGGTGTAAAATCTAGACTGTGTCCAGGAGCCTTTCTGCCACTCAGAACTGGTGCTTCCTTGCTCAGAGGACCAGTGTGGGAACTCAAGGGGGTGTGAATATCAGTTTCTGCCTCCTTGTGTGGACACCTCCACTAAAAGGCCATGTGGGCGCTCCTTTCATAAGACATCTTCCCTCAGGACCCCAGTTGTTCACAGCAGAGGCAGGTGCATATATCAAGGCTGGAACAAGACCAGTGTCTATGGAAATGCTTGCAATATGGGCAGGAAGTTATAGATACACAGGTTATGTGCACACATTGAGAAGCAGCCCTTTGTCTAGAAAGAGTCTTGAGGTCGAATCTGGAGAGTTGGTTTCTAGACCTAGTCCAGACCCTGACTTGCTCAGTGAATCTGAGCATGTTATTGTGCCTCAGCTTGAATTAGATTTGTGCTTTCAGGAATGCAATCTTTGGAGTCCAAGGTTTTGGAAGAGGAGCCCTAGGGCACACCACAGAGAGACAGGGACAGGAGCTGGAGAAGTTTTCATTTCCTAATCCTGTTTTAATGACAGTAGTTTGGAATATGCTTACTTGGTTCACCTGGGCTCTGTGTAAGCTCTCTAGAAATACAAACTCCGGTGCTGAAAAACGTTTGAAAAGCATAGGACTCTACTCTACAGATACTCTTTTGTGTCAAAAGAAGGTCTCTGTGATTGGGCATGGCAGTTCCTTTACAAAATAACCACACTTACGTTTTTAAAAATTCTTTTTGAGATCTGTGATATATTTTTGTCTTTACTTCAAGAAAGGCCTCAGCTTCAGTCATTGAGGTCATTGTCTTTGGAGCCCTGGAAACAATCTTTGGTGAGCACATCCTAAGTATTCGTTGGCCCTATTTCTCTCCAGCTAAGAACCCCAGATTCAGGTAAGTGGAATGGGGGTGGAATAGTCAATATTAAATCTAGTTAGGGCCAATATTTAATTTAAATAAACACAGCTGAGCAAACAGAAGACTGTTAGCAAGAGCTGTATTTATGTAGCCATTTCCTTAGTGGGTTATGCGCCAAATAAATTCAGTGGCTTTTTGATTTTTTCCTTCTGATCTTAACTGTGACCTGTTCAACTAAGTGGATAAAGTTGATTGAAAAATCTATGTATGTAAAAGTGGAGAGGAATCTTTTTCTTAGGGGCATTTTTTTTAGCTAAGCCTTTCATTACTTAGCAGAGCGAAACAGAGGGCTTAAATAGAACTTAAAATTTAAAACAGAATGATCTGTGTGTCTTAGTTCTCTAGATTCTTTGTTTCACATGGGAAATGGTGGCAATCATTTTGGTATGGTCGTGTTGATATAGTCAGGGTGCTGGTTCATGAGTGACTCAGCAGAATCTTTTCAAGTGGCCTCTGTGGGGTTCCCGAGGGGCTGGTCTGAGTTGCATTGTTACTATTAGACGAGGGTATTGATGTCATAGCCCTGAGAACTGTGGCCTCATTATTTACTTACTTACTTACTTATTTATTTATCAGCTTTAATTTTTTATTTGTGCACGTTTATAGTATGTAGCAGTTAAACTCCACATGGGGCGTCAGTACCTGTACGTAATACATATTTTTTCACCCCTTTCCCCTCCCCTCCCTCCCCTCCCTCCCTTCCTTCTCCTTCTCTCTGCCTCCTCCTCCCATTTTCCCTCCTTCTCTTGGCCCCTTTTCCCTTTTGCAAAGATCTTTCTCGGATTTCCCATTATCTATCTTGGATTTCATCCTTTCCTTATATTTTGGGCTTCTCATAGAAGAGGGACCATATGATACTTAAGCTCGTGTGTCTGATTTATTTCATTTGACCCTATGGCCTTAAGATGCATCTGTTTTTCTACAAATGACTCAGGTGTGTCTTTCTTACAGGTAAAGCACACTGGTTTCTTACCTCTCTTATCCCAAATGTGACATTCTTCACTTTTGTTCATGTTCCATCCATGAAAATAGTCACATGACCCTACCAAGAGAAAAGAGTCTGAGAATATAATGCTAATTTGGTAGTCATTTTTCCAACAAAAACGCTTTAAAAGTCAAGGAAAGCATAAGTCTTTGGGGACATTGCCACTGCTGGCAACAATAAATCTTTGGTTTTTGGATAATCATCAAATAAGCACCAATCTTGACTGTTGTGATAGGAGTGATGGTGTTGTTGACCTTAGACAAATCAACACAAGAAAAATGCCTAAGGAAGTGATGTATCCTGAGATCTGGAGAAATGTCCCATCTATTTTAACCCCATATTACTTAGAGCCAAACCTTGTCTTTCTGAGCCCTGCAGGAGAACATGCAAAAGCCAAGTAAGCATGTAACTCATGTCAATTGATGTAGGTCAATTGATGTAGGCCCTTCATGTAGGCCCAGGAGATGACTTCAACTCTATAGTGATGCAGCTTTTTGTTTTGTAAACTCACTTTGCTGGTCTAGTTTGTCTAATATCTGTATTCTGGCAGTTTGCATTTCATTTCTTATACTATTGACATGATTAAAGTGAGCATATCTGTCTTTGGTGTAATAAAAGTTCTTCCACAGGAAAGACAGACGAAAACTCATCTGAGGAAATGGGGAGCTAAATGCATTTCTCAATGAGTTTTGGCCATGTTTCCAAATACTTCTGGTAAGACCAAATACATAAAGCAGTTGGTTAAACAGCATGCATTTCAGAGTCCTCATACACAAGCGTTTAAAAAAAAAAAGAATGAGCCTGTTTTAATGAATACAAATTTTAAGAGTTATTTTTTGATTTTCAGTCTCAGATCACATTTTTTAAGAATGAATTTTCTCTCCTACTACTTCTTGTCCTGATGGTATTTTTTTTTAAAGATGGATAGTTACAGAGATACCAGGATGGTAAGTTTTCTGACAGAGTCACTGCCTTTGATGGGGCTTGATTCTTAGCTATTGGGGGAATCCTTAGCCTTGGTCTCCACCAGGAAAGTAGATTTCCTTCTAAGGAGGCCACCTCAGCTTGCTTTGTCACTGTTCTCAAGACCCTGCAGATACTTGGTCACCATTCAGTTTAAAAAGTGGGACCATACAGATTCACCTGACATCCCTTCCTCCTTCCCTCCTTCCCTCCTTCTTGCCTTCCCGAGAAGTAGCCACCATTTTGCTTGGAGGATTGCTACTCCTGTGCTACATTCCACACTGTTACTATTATATTTGTATCCAACAGTAATTTATAGCATAAACTTTAGACAAGTAACATAAAACTGGATGCATCTTTCTGCAATTTGCTTTCACTATTCAATTATGTTTGGGGATGTATATTCTACTATGGTATTTCTAGTGTAGTGATTTTAATTGTTGTGTAGAGTTGTTTGTTTTATCCCCAAACCCCTCCAGGAAAATGTTTTTCTCTAAACTTCCCTCCTTTTCTGCTTTTCTGTTGTTTTTCTCCTGACATCCCCCACTGCCAGAGAGCATGCCAGAGAGGGGCATCTGCTGATTTGCTTAAATTCAAGATGCAGTAGATGGTACATGAGCCTACTTCATAAGACTGGAATTTAAAACAGACTGGGAATTTAGACCTGTAAAGACACATTTAGGTAACTGACTAATTCACTTCCTCTCTCAGTTTTCTCATTTGTAGCTGGAAGGGTTGGATTATGCACTCTAAGATCTTCTCTGTCTGCTGAGCTTCTGTTAGGAAACCAGCTTCTGTTAGGTTTCCATAGTTCCACCAACAGCACTACTAAAGCAGCACGGGTCTGTAGAAGATCTACAGTCAACTGCTAGGGGCTGAATGTGTGACCTGCTGTGGTACCCAGCTGAGGGTGTGGCCTGCCATGGTACCCACCTGAAGAATGTCTGTCCTTGGGTTCCCTTCAGGTGGAAGAATTCCACTGTCTTCCCTGAGTGCTCCTAGGACACGTCTTTCTTTCTTGAGAACGAAGCACAAAGTCAGGGAGCTGGAACTTATACAAACTTTAGGTCCCTCCCCAGCAATCATTCTCTTTAAACTGGATTTCTCCTTTATTAAAAAATACTTTTCCCAAATTTTAGCTACCTGTCCCTCAGACAAAAGTCTTCTATCTAGAACATAAAAAATTAAAAAACATCAGTCCCCCCAAATTCAAAGACCCAACCCAAAAATGGACAGCTGAGATGAATACATGCTTCTCAGATAAAGAAATACAAATGGCAAATAAATACATGAGAAAATGTTCAAAATCATCAGTTATTCAGGAAATGCAAATTAAAACAACATTGAGATTTCATCTTACCCCAGTAAAAATGACTAGCATTAGGAAATCAACCAATAACAAATGCTGATGAGGCTGTGGATAAACAGGAACTCTTCTCCACTGCTGGTGGGAATGCAGGCTGGTGAAACCACTGTGGAAATCAGCTTGGAGATTCCTTAGCAAATTAGGTCTAGAGGTCCCATTCAACCCAGCTATTCCCCTTCTGGGTATCTGGGAAGATCCGAAAACATCATATCACAGCAATATATGTGCACCCATGTTCATAGTGGTGCCATTTGTAATTGATAAATTGTGAAAGCAACCCAAATGTCCATCCACTGAGGATTGGATAAAAAAATTGTGATACTTCTATATAATGGAATATTACTCAGCTATAAAGAAAGATTAACTTGAGGCTTTTATAGGTAAATGGTTACAACTAGAGACCATATTCATAAGTGAAAAAAATCAGACTTGCATGTGTAAGCAACATATTGTCTCACTAGTATAAGAACCTGAAAGAATGAATAAAAACTAGGAGGTATGATAGACATTGTGAAATGAAAGAAAATTGCTCAAAAGTAAAGGGCAGCTGGATGTAGGAAAGAGAAGGGAAAGAAAGGAAAATCATGTATGTGTGTATATACAGAACAGCTAACAGTGGTCCTACTGTCTTCTATTGCTTTACTGAAAGGAACAGTTAATGATTACATGTTTGACAAATATGCATGTCTCTATTTGCTTTCCTGAGAAACCACTCTGAAGATATCAATACATAAAACAATAACCGCTGTTAATTTCCTACCACTTTGTCTGTAACTCTGTATTGCTTGTATTGTTCTTAAGCTATTTTGTAAATGAATGTCTGTTAATATGTTTTCTTCTTTTATTTTTAAAGTAAATTTTAGAAAATTAAAGCACTTTTCCCTAGTGTCTAGTTATTAAGCCAAGATTGTGGTCTTCTTTAGGCCTCTTTAGGTAGTCTAAGAAGAGAAAAAGAGACTTGGTGGGCGAAACCAGCAGATGGATCCTGGAGACAAATATTTATTGGATAATGTTCTGAGGATGGGAGTAATATTAAGTTAGTCACCAAGGAGAAGATAATAGAGATTACAGAATGCCCCTTCAGGCAAACATAGGCACTTTCTGATGATTCTAGCCATCCTGAGAGGAAGCTCTTCATCTGAAGAGGTGTTTGAATACTGAGTAATCAATCACGTCAGCAAATGTAGAACATGCGAGTAGTCAGGCTGTGAGCTGGGTTTTGTGGGAAGCATGAACATATCTGCAACATTTTTGCCATAGTCAGGAGTTCATGGGTTGATAGACCCCACACTGTGCTTCACAAAACTTAGATATCTATCTTCAGAGCCCTAAGTCGACCACTAGCAAAGTATTTTAGAGAGCAGGTGAAAGTGAAGCCGCCTCAGGCCAAATGAAGGGAGAAGAGTTGTGAAGGTGGTACAAAGTCTTAGTATTTAATTTACACCTTGATGCCACAGAAGGCGAAGATGTGGGGTTTGATCGGTTGGAGGGCAGAGGTGTGTTCTAGAGTGAACAGTGTGGGGACCAGGGAGAGGACAGCTCAGAGGAATATTACTGTTTAAGGGCCCAGGTGTGTTTATGGATGTTTCTTCCCTCTGACCCCTGGGCCACCCCACCTGCCTCCATGTAGACACTGTTGAAGAGGTGGTTGGTGGAGGTTGAGCAGTGGTCTCCTCAAGCAGAGGGCAGCCTGCCCTAAGCCCACCACGATGCAGCAAATTCCACAGCATGGTGCTCTTCACTGCTCTTCACGGGGGGTTGTCATGGTTGATACATTGTGTCAGCTTGGGGAGTCTAGAGGTTTGGCTGGATGACTCAGCAGGAAGCCAGGGTGCTCACTTTGTATATATCCTGAGCCTGTGGGAGAGGAGGGCGTGGAGATTGTGTGAGAGCTGCACACCCCTGGGTGGGATTAGCCTGGTTACAAGGTAAGGGAGTGAAAGAGGCTGCTTGCTGCCATTCTTCCCTTTTGCTCTTGGGGCTTTTGCTCTGTTTTGCCACCACGAACGTTTGCCCTCTGCCACAAACCTCCACAAATTGTAAGCTAAATGAACCTTTCCTTCCTTCATTTAGGGCACTGGGTAATTTGTCTTAGCAATGAGAAAAAAGTAACCGAGACAGGGCTTCATCTTCTGCTCAGCCACTTTGCCCGGACGCTGGGCTTGGCCCCAACGTGGTAGAATGAGACATGGGATGCAGGCATCTAGACTCTAGTCCCTTGTTTGCTTTTCTGATTCCTGCCCCTGCCATCTAAGCTCAAATGCTGCAGAAAGCAACAGTCCTCTCCCATCCTTGTGGATGGCCCATTATTTCCATGCCCTCATGAGGAACTGTCGCCCCACACATACTTGCCTCTTTGTAGGGTAGACAGGAGTGGGTGGTGGGTAGGAAGTGGGCTTCTGTGACCTAAAGATGATGTCAGAGAAGGAAAGAGACAGAATGCAGCAGGATCTGCTTGGCATGCATCCACAGCACTGCTCTGTCTAGCTCTGCCCTTCTGTTCTCTCGGACGCCATTGCAGTTTCTCTTCCCAAGATTAAAGCATTGGTCTCCCAGCCCTTTTTTCTCTTCCATTCCCTTTTGGTCAGAGCCACACTTCCCACCCAAGATTTAATAACAGAAGTGTCATGGCCTTTGTGTGTGTGCTCCAGAATGACCTTTGCAACATTTCCACTAGTTTTCCTTCCTGATCATGCCTCAGGTACTGCCCCCTTCTTAGTGGGAGTTAAAATGCCCAGTGTGGCGATTCTGGTAGAAAGTGATGTCCAGCTTTATCCTCCACCTTGCATTCTGGAACAGTCATTGCTTTCCTGCTCCTCCTTTAAAACCTTGTCCCCTGTTGTGGTTTGTGTCTAGATGTTCTAAAGCCTCATGTGGTCGTTGGTGGGGCTTTTCAGTGGTGGCTGTATTTAGAGTGGGTGATGCTGGGATTAAGGGTGTGTGATTACTAAATTAGTCCACTGATTGGTTTAGCATAGTTCTGAGCATGGATAATGGGAAGGCCCATGTGGTAGACTGACAACTGTTGGTCAACTTGTAACATCCACCCAAACTGAACCAGCATGGTGCTGAGTTTGGTGGTTCCATCTGAGGATTGTTGTCTGCAGTATAAGAGGAAGAACTGGAGCAGAAGAGAAGCTGTTGGAAGCAGTTAGGGAGCTGTTGGTTCTCTTAAAGCTGTTGAGAGCTGTGGGTTCTCCCAGGAAAGCTTGTCATGCTGGCTTTCCTGGTATGAATGCTGTTGTCACCATTGAAGGAGCTTGGGACCTTGGTGTTGCTGGGAATGGCTGTGGTTCACTCTGGGCGAGCTCTGGTCCTCACTTTGAGCATTGATTCCTTGTCCCAGAGGCGAAGATGGTGCACTGCTCAGTCTCCTGGAGAAGGTTGTTACATTGGCTTTCCTAATGGGAACTTGGCAGTTCTCATTGTCAGAGGAGCTTGGGACCTCAATGTGGCTGAGGATGGCTGTGGTACCTTACAAGGGAGCTCTGCTTCTTCTGAGCATAGCTTCCTGGCTCCAGTGCAGATCCCGTAGCCTGCTAGCACAGATCCTTCATTTCACTGGTGCAGACTTTCTAGCTTTCACCACTGACCTTTGGGCCTTCCCAGATCCTTGAAATAGGCCTGCATGAGATGTGTGGGCTCTTGGCCTCCAACTGGACTTGTGGGGGGCATTATTATGGGCTCTAGGTCTTCTACTAGACTAATGCAGGACATTATCATGGGATCTAGGCCCTTGGCTGGATCCTTTTGGTCTTTAGTGTGTGAACAGATTTCCTGTACCCTCTTTGTAGATGACTCTCTGCGTGACTATTATAAAATAATCATATAAATTGTGTGTCCTGATTGTTCCCTTTGCAAACCCTGACGACAACAGCCCACCTGGGTGTGAGTGCTATAGACTCTAAGGTCGTGTAGTCTGGACAGACTGTAAGGGACAGAAAGAGGGCTGCTGTGGTCACTTTCTACTGCTTCACTACTTCACTACTCTGCTGTCTTTTGCCTACCATGAGCTATTCCTCCAACATGGTGCCCCTGTACTGTGCCACCCTGCCTTGGAGCCAGCCATGGACTGAAACCTTTACAAACTGTGAGCTGCAGTAATCCTTTCCTCTTTTAACTTTGGGTGTTGGGTATTTTGCCTCAGCAACAAGAAAAGTAACTAAGACACTCCCTTTGCAGTTCCTTAAGAATATCCTTTTGTTACAGAAGCAGGAACAGAAGAACACAGTAGATCCAAAACCACAATAAAACCACTGGGATAGATTGTTTCTCAAAATGGCTGAAACTGGAAGACATTTTGCTCAGTGAAAGAAGCCAGTCATAAAGGACCATTTTATTCCATCTTAATGAAATGTCCCTGAGGGGCAAATCCATAGAGACAGGGAGGGGAGTGGTGTTTGCCAGAGGCTGCATGGAGTAAGAAACGGGATGACTGTTAATAGTGATGGGACATCTCTTTGGAATGATGAACACGTTTTGGAACCATACAGTGGTGGGGATTATGCAACATTGTGAATAAATTTCTAAAAGTCACTCTGTTGCACACTTTCAAGTAGTAAATTTTAGAGTGCAGAAATTATATCTCAATTTAAAAAACTGTTAAGCATCAGTTCTGACAAGGACTAATAGTAACAGCGAAGCTCAGGGGCTTCAAGTGGGCATGAGACAATGGGAAAAGTGCTTACACATTATTTGATTTATTTCTGACAGCCTTAATCAAGGCTCTGATGGTTCAGATAAATTTCCAAGCCACCCACAGCTAGGGGCAGATGAGCCTTCAGGGCGGGCATCTATTTCAGGAGCCTAACCACTCCACTATCCTACTCATTTATTTTTTTTCTGCTTACACACAGATAACTTGGATAATCCAACCACCCTCTCCACAGATTAATGGAAGAGGCAAAATTTGCTCTCACTGCCAAGAAAAAAAATTCATCTCGTTATACCAGAAAGAACAAAAGTATAGAGGACAGAGTATGTAAATTTTCAAAAGAGACTCAGTACTTGTCGTAAACACACACACACACACACACACACACACACACACACACACACTTTCCTTTCCCAGGAGACTTGCCTTAAAGGGCCAGGCTTCCCCTGGGCTGAGCCTGGGCTATTAGTCACATAGCCACAGCAGGCTGAGCTTGACTGCTCTCCTGCTAAGCAACCACCGGAGGCCATGGTGACCCAGAGCTGGGAGGAAGTGGCAGCCCTTGCCTGAACTATGGGGGCCTGGAGTGTAATTTATTGCAGATAAATGTTTAGTCTCATTGAAAGAGGGAGCTCATTTTATTCAGCTATGAAGATAGGATCTGAAAACAACAATAACAACAACAAAACCCTGAACACCAGCCTCTGCTGTGTGACATTAGTTTTTGTTTGTATTTGAGTTATTTTCTTTGCAATATTTTTCTTCTTTTGAGCCTTTAATTTTGTAAAATATGTGTTGGTTTAGGTTGCAAGACAGGTTTAATTATTTGACTAGATGACTCAATCAGTCAACGAATGAACTGATGTAGCCGCATGACTATGACATCACACATGGTCAAGCATGGGGTCCCAGGACCATGGTGGATGTTGCTGCGGTGTCTGGAAGTATGAACCTGGTGCACCTACTTCTACGTCTACTAGACTAATGACCACTGGGCCATGCCCTGTGTGTCTTCCTCACTCCATAGGAGCCCCCTGGGCAGGGTAGGGCACATTCTCCTCTCTTCGTGCCCACGATTCAGCAGGATCAACATTTCTAGTGTCATTTTCCTGCCTGGGGAATCATCTTCGATATCATCAAGTCCTGGGTTCCACCTGTCAGGGAAATCCAGCCTGTGGAACACTGATGGGTTCCTAGATGGGAAATCCACTCTTCTTGGTCAGCTGGTCAGACCCTGAGGCTGAGGGCTGTGGCAAGACGAAGATTCTTCATTGTTCATCCTTACTTTGGGCTGCTCTGCACTCTAGACCCCAGCTCTGCCTCTCAAGGGAGATAAATAGAGGGAAATGATGGGAAATTATTTGACAGAAAGTTGATCCCAGAGGAAAGAGGATCCCCACTTCCTGTCTGTCATCCACAGTTTAGTCTGTTTTGCAGAAAGACAGCCCACGCTATGAAATGCACTTGAAACCCACAATGTAGGTCCCTTCTCAGCAGAAACTACTTCTGGGGGTATATGCAGAAATGAGAGCTAAATGAAAATACTGGGTCCTGTATAATCATCTGTTACTTAGAAGGTTTAGGGAAAACTTTGAAAGGCTTCAAACCATTTTCTAAATAAGCCTCAGTTCTGTCTGCAGCTGGAATCCCTCAAGCCTTCCATCAACATCCTCTTTCCATCCTGACCTTCTGATAGCTAGACCAGGGGGGGTGACCAGCAGCACTTGAGTTGTGTATGTCTCGGAAATGGAGTGTGTGTCTGGCGTGGTTTCAGCAGGAGGCAAGATGGTTCACCCTGGTTCTGTTACTTCCTGTAACCAGGCAAGTTTCTCTTAAGGCTTCATTGCCCATGTTTACAAAATTCTGCTCATAATTTCTTCTCACTGGGCTCTTGTGCAAGTTTAATGAGATAGGCTGTGAAGAACGTTTAGCACATTCTTTCTCCTATTCAGTCAGCAAATACTTTCAGAAGGTCTACCATGGGCATCAGTTACCATTCTAGGAATAAAACAGGGCATGGTCAGTTATGGTCCTTACATTTAAATTTAAGATAGCTAATGACTGGAGCTCCCAAATATTGTTTTGTTTGCATTTTTCTAACACTGTTGAAGATTTAAGGCAAGTGGACACCCATTATGTGCCTGGTGCTGCTCCAAGATTTCACAGTTGTAACCGTTGTGATAAACAAGCAAGGTCTGCAGGTGTCACTGTGCAGTAGCCATAGTTTCCTCTTGGGTTGTAGTGCTGGGAGTTGAACCCAGGGCTTCATGCAGACCAGATAGTGCTCTACGTCCGAACTCCAACCTCAGCCCAGGGGCCTTAGTTTTGAGCCCTACTGCTTCACACCCCTACTCTTCGGGGGTTTTCCCTGCCTTGTGAAGCAGCTTTGAGGCTGACCCTATAACTTTTCGAGTCTCTTTCAGTTGTCTCTTTCAGCTTGTCTCTCTAAACAGTTTCCATTCAGCAATGAATGTGTGCTGCCCCAGTTGATGGTTGTGACTGCTCAAGTTTGTGAGCTAAAGTTCCTTCTTTCTTCTCCCCTGCTGCCTGGGCTCTGGGCAGGCTGGAAGCCAGTAGCAGCGGGCATGACTTCCCAGTGTCCTCCAGGCACCTCCCCTGGACGTGCCCTCCATCTTTTAAAACTTCATACACTGACATGTTTATTTTGTCTTATGGCCTCTGGGAGCTCTGTGTTCCCTCCCTCAAGTTTTGACCAGGAATTATTCCAAACACACCACTGATACTCCTTCAGAACTGTGATTGAGGCACATGTTAGAGCTTTATTTACATCGTCTGGAACTCCTGACAAGAATTTTGGAAGCAAAATCCATGTTCCAGGGATTACTTTACAAACACACTTGTTAAGTCAATCAGTGGCTCATCCTGGTTTCCTTGGCGCCTCTGACTGCACAGGCAGGCACACTTTGTGCTTCTGGGCCCTTGGTTTGTACTTGGCTTGTAATTATGCACTCAGTCAGTCCCCAGCTGTCACACACTCTCTCCAGGACGTGGGGTTGCCTCTCACACTTACGTACCTCTGGATGGGGCTCTCTGTCTTGCCTCTTATGCTTTCCTGTCCTCATGCCTCCTGGCTGGTGTACCTGTGGCCCACACCAGGTTTTCTGGCTCCATCTTTTCCCTGGCTCCCTCTGCCTTGACAGCCTCTCCGTTAAATTTTACTTCCTCATTCTTGTAGTCCCTTTCCCTCTATTCTCTTCCTCAGGGGGTCTTTCTGCAGATAACCTTGGCCCAAATTCTCTTTTCCCTGCATCTGTCCAACCTCTACTCAGTCGTCATGTCCCAGCTCAGCGCAATCCTCCCTGACTACACTAAGGACTTCAAAGCCATCTCATATTCAGTTTCCCACTACTGTTTACCTTGTTGGCAATATTTGTCACTATGTACACAGATCATTCCTGGCCTTTGTTTTGGTGTTTTATCCTAGTTTCCTCCCTTAAAGTTTTTTTTCTTGCTTGATTCTGCCACACACTTTCATAGAATGTTTGGATGCTTGTCTGTGTCCTGCACCATCTGTAAGGTCCACAGAGGTAGATTCAGTGATTTTCTTCTCTTTTCTCAGCTCTGGATTCCAAGCGCAGCTCTGTCACTTACCAACTGAGCAATCGGGTGGAGCCCCTCTGGCTATTCTGTGCTTGTTTCCTTGTCTGTATCGTGGGCAGAAGAATAGAGATCAGCTCATAGAGTTTTGTGAGGATTAAATGAGATAAAATTTGTGAAGCCCGTAGAGCAGTTCCAGAGACACCTGAAGTACTAAGCAAATATTTGTTAGCTAAAAATCAGATAAAAAATGTTTGAATAATAGATGACAATGGTGAATTAACATAACTTCATGCTTTATTTCAGGAGTTTGGATTTTCTCTCACACCATCTTCCTTTGGATGAAGTTCAGGTGGAACTTGTCACAGTCACGTCCTCCTAAGATATAGCAGGTGTTAAAAGGATGGTCTGGTGCTCTTATTCAGTCCCTGGCAGATACTCAGCCCTGTCCCATTCCTAGGGCTAGAAATGCTAAAAAGTGTGTGTCAGGGGAGGGTGACTCAGGGCATAAGCCTGCATGAGTTCCCAGACACAACTTTTCAGAAAGAGTTTCTGGGAAAAGCAAGACCAGCAGTGGGCACTGGAAATGTCGTTCTGCAGTTCCCTGCCAGATCTGCAGCTTGGTCTGCTCAGGAGAGGGACAGCCTGTTGGATTATGGGACATTTCTGAGGATCTTGACACAATGAATGATTTTATTCTTGTCAAGCCTGCAGATGGCTAAAACTGAAACACAGAAATTATGCAACAGATCCAGTCACGTAGCTAGGGTGAGACGAAGCTGGGTCATATCTCCAGACTCTAGACCTATGTGTAATCCTATGAGATTCATGGTTGTGCTGTTATCCCAGCACGGACTTTGTTTAGTTACAGGAGCTGTTAACATAATTTCAGAGTTGTGGGGCCTGGGACTCCCTGGTTATCTAGAAAAAATGACGTCACCAGGAAATGAAAGTATTCAATCAAAGCCCTGGAGAAAGTGTGTGTCAGGACCCAGTAGGAAAAAAAAATTAAGGGAGGAAAATAAGATAAAACACCAAAACAAAACCCAGAAATGATCTGTGTACATAAACAAATGAGATGCTGTACGGATGGCTGCATGAATACAGAGCGAGGATGTTACTGCTGTACTGATAGCTTCTAGAACATTCTAGAGGGTCAGCCTTCAATACTGAAAATAGCATGAGTTCAGAAAAAACATTTTTTTTTTTTTTTTTGCGGTACTGGGGATCGAACTCAGGACCCTGCGCTTGCTAGGCAGGCGCTTATTCCACTGAGCTATATCCCCAGCCCCAGAAAAAACATTTTGTAGTTGTAAGTTTGCACTTATGTTGAGTATTTGGTTATCTAGAAGGGTTTTAAAGGTTTATGAAGATGCAAAAGAACTTGGAAGAAATACCAGTCTTGACTTTGTACTTTTTTAGTTTTTTTCTTGGCTCTCATCCAGGGAAACAAAATACAGTAAAAACAATGGGTTTGGAGTTGCATAGACCTGGATTTGAATCCCAAAGCTATTGTTCATGGCATGGGTTTGAATAGCTTGCTTAGCTTCTCTGAACTTCAGTTTTATTATCAATGAGATGATTATGGTAGTACTTATAGGGTCAGTGTGGACTGAGTATATAATAGACACTCAGCTAGATATTGACTGTGGCATAACCTACACTTAATGAAAATGCTAATTTAAGATAGGTTTATCAAAGCAGTGTAATGGTGACGCAAGCATAGACAGAAAAATGGAACATAATGGTTTTAAAATAGACCTGAACAAATGTAATTGATTTTGAGCAAAGGTTCCAAAATAATTCAATAAGAAAAAACCAGTCTTTTCAACAAAGGGTGCTGGAGCAATTGTAAAAACAATACCCCCAAATAAAACAAAACAACACAAAACAAACTCTGGCTCCATATACTAAGTGGACCATAGACTTAAATACACAAAACAACCATAAAATTTTTAGAAGAAATATAGGAGGAAATCTTCATGATCTTGTGTTTAGCAAAGATCTCCTAAAGAGCACAAACACAAAAATTTTGATAAATTGGACTTTATTATTAGGCAATGTTCTTCAAAAGACCCTGTGAAGGAAATGTGAGTATAAGCCCTGGAGGGGCAGGTACCTGGAAGATTGCTTTACTTTTTTGGCAGTGTGGTCTCCTGATACTGTGATGTGATTTTAATTCTGTGCCCTTCCTTTCTGTGGTGGAGGACACTTTGCAGGTCTCTGCCCTCCTCTTCATGAGTTATGCCATTGTCTGCTGTCACAGTTGTCACATTTTGCCATGAGGGAGGGCTGGAGAGAAGACTGAGGTAGGTGTTAGCAGGTTACCAGCCCCCAAATTTAATTTCTATTCTTGGAGTGGGGGTTGGGTGACAGAAAGGCAAAGGCAGCAGTGAGGAGTCTGGAGAGAGGTGCAGGCACTTTGAGAAGCTGCCTGAAGCATGTGGTAGCCACAGGGACTCTCAGCAATGACAACATGCATAAATCGGGGGCACGCTTTCTGCCAGCAGGTGCGGCGCGTTTCACAGGCATCATTTCACAGACCTGTAGTAGAAACTTCCATGCTGGGAGAGATGGTCACCACAGGAAGCAGGGACATCTTGCAGGCCGCAAGTGGAATTTCATCCAGGCTGTCCCTCTCTGCTCCCGGGATGACTCCTGAAGGGGTAGATTTTGCTCTTTTTGTGTCTCTGACTTGCTGAGTGCTTTGGCCTCCATTCTAGATGTGTTCCAGCATGCGTGCTTTTGCTTGGTTTTTACTGCCTTGGGCCGTTGGCTTCTGTTTGGAAGTTTATTTGGTTTGAAACTTCAGCTTCTGATTGACTTCCCGGTAGCAGGCTTTGTACTTCCTGCCTTTGAACATGGTAGCGCTTCTCCCCACCTCCTGTCTGTCTCCACAAATCTCCCCATTCCCAGCTTGTCACAATCCCTGGGTGATTACCAATCTTGAATATTCCAAGGTCCACAGCCCACAATTCTGGCATCAGCAACTGACAAGAATGAGTTCTGAGGGCCGGCCTTGGTTTAGTGTTTCAGATACCCCTGCAGGCCACGATGTGGACTCTTGTCTGTCAGAGATTATAAGTGAAGGTTGAAAAGGCCAGGTCTGTCATGGCCACGGGAGCAGCAGAGTTTAAGGACCGACACAGCTGCAAGGATATCGTCACTGGTAAGCGGAATTCCACAGTGTGGACAATCTTGATTTCGGGATTGTTGGCAGTGACAGCAGGGGACTTAAGGGTGAGCAGAGCCCAAAACATTTGGTGAGTGGCCCAGTGGGAAAACTGCAGCAGGGGCTCATTGTCCACTCTTTCCACAGGTGTCCCATTAGAATTAGGGACAGATATTAACTCACATTCCCAGGGAGAGTTCCAGAGCCTGGACTTTACATGTTCTGGGAGGGTCAGAGTGGTGGTTTCAATTTTCTCCTCAGATTCAACTGGACAACAGCAGAAGCATAAGGAATATTGCCTTTAGAGTTGGCCCACAACATGGTCTGGCCACAATTCATGGGTCATGGATAACCAGAGGCAGAGAATCCTTTCCAGTTTACTTTTATGTGGAATGAGAGCCTCTCAGAATAAGCGTGCCAGGGTCAGAGGGATTGGCATCAGAGTCTTCCAGTTTTGGTCAGAGGAGTCATTGTAACACAGAGTTTATCGGGGTTTTCAAAACTTGGACTATGCTCAGTGGGCTCATGGGGAGAATGGCAGCTGCTCTGGTGACCTGGTGAGATGCCAGAGGCAGCACTGGGATGTGTGAAAGATGCCTGTGGGATGCTTCAGGGGAGTGGCTGTGCATGGGAGAACAGGGCCAACCCTGCTCACGATATCTATCATCACAGCACGCAGCCCACTGGGAAGAGTCTAGAAGATTTAAAAACTAATCATTGTGGAAAAATACATTTGTGAGGTTGATGCATAAGATAGGTGGGATCTCTCTGGGCTTTTAAGAGGCCAGTCTGCACTAGCCAGGTTTAAATCTTCACACGGTGCAGCTGAAAGGAAGTTCAAGTTCCCAGGTTCATAGAATTCGGTACAAAAACTCCCCCATGCCCAGTGATTTTAGAGATCATGGATATCAGGTGTGTAAAGGCTTATAAAGGATTGATCAGTATTACATAGTGAAACAACTAAAACTTAAGCCTTAGTTTCTTGGCAGTAAATCCTGCTCTTGCTCCCCAAAATCTTTCATTTGGGTAATGGGATCTGACTGCCCCTGAAAACCCATAGGTAGAAGAATGGTTATCCCCCAAGAAAGAATGAAGCATGAAGTCATTTTCAATGAGGGTGGACTTTGGGGTGATGGTGGCAACTCAGCACATTCTTTTCTCCAGTTTTCACTTTTCAGGGCCACCTGAAAGTTCTGGCTTGGCACTGGCGGTGAGGAGCGGTTCCCGCTTCCCAGTCACTTTCTTTTCACAGCTGCAAAGTTCAGAGAGTTGAACAGCAGTGCTTTGAGTTCACTGCTTATTCTGCCACGGTCAACCACTGTTGTAAATCTTCCTCCCTGAACACGTGACGATGCATTTCTTGACTATATATCCCCAGGACAGCAGCACAGCTGTCAGAGCGGGGAGCCGACACAGAAGAGCAACACTTTTGAACTCGCTGAGTTAGGAATTCAGGACTTGAGACAAACCATCAGCCTTTGGTAAGTCAGCAATTACCAATTATTTGCTCCAGAAACATTGGAAAGGCTAATACTTCTGACTGCAGACAGAGGAACTTTTCTGTTCTTCCTATTTCTTTTTTGGCTCTAAGAAAAGTTCACTCTGAATTAAAAACGTTTAAGTTTTAGAAGCAAAATGTGAACTGTTTCTATTCTGGCATTTAAAGTGTGTCTCTCAGTTTTTAAGGTATTTCTCTTCCCTATGCCTCCCTCTAGTCTACTGAAATTTTTTAAAGTATAAAGATAGTGAACGCTTATTTTATGAAATGTAAATAAGACAGAGATGTATACCATTGTGAGACACTAAGAAGTGTCTCACTTTCCCGGTCCCCTCCCTTTTCTCCTCCAGCCTGTCCAAGCTTGCATAGCTGAGCCCTGTTAACTGTTTGGTGGGACTTCTTGCTGCCATTTCTTTCACGCACTTGTAAGCTTTTTGAATATCGCGATCTCACTAACCCCATGCTCACACACATGCCTCTGTACAGCCTGGACTGGGACAGCTCTAACCTGCAGCTTTCTCCCCAGACCCTGCTGTTTGCGCAGCGCTTCAGTGTGGAGGATGGAGCCTCTGAACAGCACACACCCCAGCACCGCTGCCTCCAGCAGGCCCCTCCAGTCCCATGTGCCCGGCAGTGGCAGCAGCAACGGCAACGAATATTTCTACGTCCTGGTTGTCATGTCCTTCTACGGCATTTTCTTGATTGGAATCATGCTGGGCTACATGAAGTCTAAGAGGCGGGAGAAGAAGTCCAGCCTCCTGCTGCTGTACAAAGATGAGGAGAGGCTCTGGGGGGAGGCCATGAAGCCGCTGCCCGTGGCGTCCGGCCTGAGGTCGGTGCAGGTGCCCATGATGCTGAACATGCTGCAGGAGAGCGTGGCGCCCGCGTTGTCCTGCACTCTGTGCTCCATGGAGGGAGACAGCGTCAGCTCCGAGTCCTCCTCCCCGGATGTGCACCTCACCATCCAGGAGGAGGCGGCAGATGATGAGCTGGAGGAAACTTCAGAGACACCTCTCAACGAAAGCAGCGAGGGGTCCTCAGAGAACATTCACCAGAATTCCTAGCACTCCCAGGGCCCCTCAAGGTGGCTCCATCAGCCAGCACCCTTAGAGATAGGAAAGGTAATGTTCAAGTGTCTGTTTCACTTTCTTCAGTGCAGCTGTCACTTTGAAAAGGCCCCAGAAATGGGGTAGGATGGGAGACAGGGCTCCTCGCAGGCCTCAAGGTCCTTACGGCCTGAAAACGTGCAGAGTGTGCACTTACTCTGCACCCTGAGTGTGGGGTCCTGTTCAGAACCCGGCAGACTGGTGTGCTTGTCATTGTCTCACTGGATGCTCTGGGTCATTTTTGCACCATTTTTCAAATGCCTAGGGCGGGCTGAGGGACTAGTTTTGATTTGCTCATTGCCTAGAGCTTTGTTCTCCTAGATGTGGTTGGCTGTAAGTATCACTACTGTGTACCTGTGGCATTAGATCACAGAGGGTTACAGGCTTTTTTTTTTTTTTTTTTGGAAGTCTTGGATTAGAGGGGAAAAGCTTGATGGAGTAGTTTTTGATGGGAGAAAACTAGAACTCTAAACCCAACCTGTTTGTACAATGGAAGGGGGCAAAGGCAAATTTTAAACTTGCTATTAGCTGAGGTCGTAAGAGATGAACTGGTATTGTGACTTGTAACTGTCCAGCATGCCGGTGTGACCTCCCTGTGGTCAAGAGCTTCCCTAGAGTCTATCCTCTGAATGACCATGCAGAAGGCACTCCTGGATCTTTCCAGAAGGGGTGAGAATGATCGGGCTGAACAAGGCCACGCCATTCCCTCTGCTGTGGTTCATTTTCCCAGCCTAGTCTCTGAGCTGGGAGAGACATACTAGGGACCTTACAATGTGGTATTGCATCACGCACACACAAGCTGGGGTCCAAGTTCTGTGCCTCCAGATTCATAGTCCTGATGGTCATTTGCTGTGTGGTCCTGGGCATGTCGTCAAGATGCTTATTGGCTTCATGGCGTTCCCGAGGATGTGCCGCCCCAGGGGGCCAGGAGGGTGTCTTTCAATTTTAGACTCTGTGATAAATCCTCCCTGGCCTGGTGTGAAGAAGCTTGGACCAAATATTTCCCCTTTGGCCAGTTAGTCTGTAAAAAGGATCTGTTGATTTAAAGGAGCAGTTGGAGACTCTGAATACATGTGACTGGGGAATTCAGGACTCATCACAAACCAGCCCTGGTGTAGTTTTCCCAGGATTGAACCAAATGGGCAGAGACTGTACCATATTTTGGTCTGCGAAGGTCTCTGCATGGTGGGCTGTGAACACTCCCAGCCAAGGGAAAGAGTAAGTCTAAAAGGAAATCTCACAACTGCTTGCCATGTATAGTACCCCTGTGATCAGCATCTTTGTAGCAGGGACTTTTAGCTCTTGAAGACAAGACACACCAAAAGGTCAAATTTAGTGCTAGGAAAAAAACCTTTTGTTATTTTTTTTTTAAACATACTCTCCCTGGATCGGAGACGTAAGAATGAGAATAGTTCCCATGCAAGGGTTAACAGTGTTGGAACTGGTTTATCAGTTCACTTTGACATGAAGCCGGAGGGAATTTATGTTTGGGGGAACAGGGTTAAAATTCACTTTAAAATTCAAAGTGCAGATTTACTCCAAAGAGGGCCGTTTAAGTTGAAAGAAGCCAAGTTAAGTTTGGCCTGTTGCCTGGAATCACTTGAATTCTGTAACTTTACTGCGACGGACATGTGCGGTGTCACATTTTCCATTGCTTAATCCCGAAGTTTGGTGCAAGTCTATCTGCGCCTGTTAAAAAGTGATGTATATACTTCCTTCTTATTCTATTGAGTTGTATAGAGTTGTCTTTTGTATTTAACAGTTTGTAATTTTCACAATATTTTTAATTTAAATAAACAAACACTTTTTCCATGAGAAGTCTTGTGTTCTTTCTTTGATTCTTCAGTACAATTTCTCCTTTTGGAGGCATCACAGTCCTTTGCTCCAAGCCGTCTCTGGATCAGGCGCATTTTTCCAAATCAAGACTCTGTTGAAGGCGTATCTTACCGCTGCCTGAATCATGGGGCAAGCCAGGCATGGCTTTTCCGTCCTTTAATAGACTTCAACCTGCTTTGCAATGGAGGGGGAACAAGCCAAGGATGGTCCTGCATCTACTACTCCAAAGGCTATGAAACTTTTGGACTTCAATGTGTAGTAAATTGACAAGTGCCTATATATAACAACACAAACCTATGACCAGAATGAGGCATGCAGTTCAGGAGGTGGGGATGGTCCCCTCTCTCCTAGTCTCTTCCCTCTAGAGACTGATGTCTGGGTTCTTCCCCTGTGGCCTTGCTGTACCACCTTCTCACAGGCTGGAGCATGGCCAAGAGGCTGCAGCCTCTCCTTTATGATTTTACAAAGTTAAAGTGCTAAAGAAAAACGATCAAACCCATGACCCATTTTGGAATCAAGCAGATGGCTGAAAATCTCCTTACTTTTATGTTTCCTGTGAGTTGGTGTTTATATTTCAAGAAAATATTCCCATTAGGCTCTCAGATACCTGTGTACCTAAAAGAGTTACCTGGCAATGGAAGGAGGGAAACCAGAGCCTTCCCCCGCAATACTCAGAAACTTTAACTTACCAGCTGGTACTTTGACCATGTCAGGTGACATGATTTTAGAAGATTAGAAACTTTTAATTTATCCCAGCATAGTGTCATTCTTGGTAAGGAAATAGTTAAGAAAACTTTTTCTTACCATGGGCGGAAGAAGAGGGAATTCTAAACTCTAATTGTCCTAAAAATATGCAGAGTACACTATGTCGTTTTAATGGAATATTTGTTTTCTTTAAAAAAAAAACTTCTAAGCAGAACCTAAGGCCCAAGGGGTTTAGTCTGTGTGGATTTACTCATGCATGTGAAAAACTGAGGAGGAAATTTGGCCTGTGCACCTAAGATATTAGAAACATATTTTAAAAGCTCTTAAAAGTGAGGGGATGAGATAAATAGACCCTCCTGCTTGCTCCATGCTGTTCTAATTACACCTTAGTACGTCAGAGTCAGGCAGGGATGCTGCAGAGAAAAAGATTTCTTTCATGGAGAGAATGATGGGATCAAAACTACCGGGAAGGGCTGAAGTTGGGCCAAGAAATGAGCTCTCTTGGCTCACAGTCCTGGTTGGAAAGTGGACCCTGCGATGCGTTCTGAGCTGTGATTGGAGGGCTCATGGTCAGACATGCACGTCCATGGCTCAGATGAAGAAAGGTCATTTATCATGTAAAATGCTGTTCTAATCCTAAATGTTGTGAAGTAGGCAGAACATTGAATTTAAAATGTAACTGAAGCTCCAAATTTACATGCTGCGTACAAATTCACCTTAAGTCTGGGCTCTGGCCTGGAGAAGATCATGGGGCCTAGCATGTGTGCAAGGGACTGGGCAGGCAGTAGAGTCTGCAGCTGCAAGGACATATGTCAGCAAGTGACTAGGATGGTAGCTCAGGCTGCACTCACCCTGCAGAAGAGCATGGTGCTTGTAAATGGAAGCCAGTAGACACCCAGTCTTGTTACATCTGGGTTTCTAGACTATCTCTGCTCTATAGCTCCGGGAAAGCTACCCAACCTCTTTGCCCTCTTTCTTTCAGCAAGGTTCTGTTGTGCTGGCCTCTTCATTTAGGGATCTGTTCCTCAAAAGAATCATGAGCTGGCCCTGAGAAACACTGACTGAGATGTGAAACTAAAGGAGAAGCAGCTTTGGGCTACTTTTAAAAACGTGTCCTGGGCACGCATCTGTGAACAAAGTCACGGAAACATCCTTTTCTGTGGACAGTTTCCTCTGGAGACTGCAGCTTTCAGAAAAAGGACACAGTTTGCCAAAGGAAAAGGGTCATCAGCGAGAAAAGCCACTGTTAAATGATGCCTTCCGTTATTGCTGAAATGTTTCCTCCCACACAGGAAGGGACAGTTTGGGATGTGAGCTGTTACCATGGAGATAAGCAGGCAAAGTCACTTGATTGAAGGAGCCCCTGGCCCACCAGTGCTGGATCATTTGGGCCATTTTGTAGAGTTGGGGGTTTGGTCCTTGGCTTAGATGATAAACTTTAGGCTTGTTGTAGCCTCCTCCTGGGTAGAAGTGGGGTCCCTGCAGAATGTTCTCCCTCTGTCCCACACAGTCCTGTCCTTTTCCTCCATGCTCTTCTTGTGTGCCTTAAACTCCTGTCCTTGCACTTCCTTTGTCCTACTCAGTGCAGGGCTAAGCTCCTGTCCTTCCTTCACAACTGATTTTCTTATCTTACATTCTCATGGTCAAAGAATTATTCACCTCAGTAACTATACCCCTTCCCTGTCTGCAATGATCTTCCATCCCCGTCCATCCTCCCTCCTGCTCTTCCTATCTCACGTCCTCCCATCAACCAAAAGAAGACAAATAATAGCAACTGCAGTGCATAATACTTATTCAGTCCTTATTACATACCATCCACTGACTTCAGCCAACATTTACAACTCTGCTTTGAGTGCTCACTCAGTTCTAAGCCCTCCCCAGGTTCTGGGGAAAGGTAACACCTTCCTGAGCCCCAAAGAGATCAGAGGCCCCATGAGGGTGCATTCTACTAAAATGAATTGTTTGAACACTCTATAATGTTAACTGAGAATTTCTGGGTGGAGGGTGCTCTGGCTTTAGGTATGATATGAGAAGATATGGCAGTATCTCTGAAAAGTTTGAGACCCTGTGTTATAAATAAATGGAAAGAATGTATGTAAGTTTTGTCTAATATTTATTTTGATCCATAATGTCCCATTTCCCTGAAAACAAGACCTTCCTACAGAAAAATCAGCCTTGAAAAATAGAGATTAAAAAATGCTAGCCCAGATCAGCCTATCGCTGCCTTACCTGACTAACAAAGTAGCCACAGCACAAGAGAATAGTGATAGGCTGATTTGGGCTGGCGGTTGTGATGTCTAGTTTTCAAGTATGATTGCTTTCCAGTTGGGTCCTATTTTGGGGAAAACACAGGATACTTTCCCTTTGATTATCTCCTTTAATTTTCCCAAGGAAAATGTGGGATAGGTTTATAACACTCTAATCCAGATTAGAAGTTTAAGAAAGTTAGTTGCTGGTTAATGTAAAGACTATAAGGATTCAAATGCAGGCCTTCTGATATAAAATCTGGGATTCTCTTAATTCCTAGGAATGAGACATGAAATGAAATCTTGTTCTAGGTATTAGGCATCTTGGTGGCACTGCACACGTTGGTGGATTTCTCCAAGCGCACCTTCTCTTTGGTGAAATGTACACAATAGTATCTTTTCTATTCCCCTCAGAACTACTTAGGAGGCAGCTGGGGAAACAAAGTGTTTTTTTCTGATTGGGAACTGTGTGTAGACACTACTGGTATTCACCAATGTCTAGCTCTTTCCTCTTCTCAGAATGAAGGTTTCAATTCTCAGCCCCTCTCTTGTTTCTACAGCCATACCAGGAGGGCTTTTTTGGTCAATGTAAACAGAGTGGAAATTTTATAGGTCAGTTGTGAGCTGAGTCAGCATGCATGATTCTCTAGTCCCCCTCTTTATCCATGTACCACGACAAGGCCACGTGCTCTAGATGGTGCAGATACCTGTGGCAGCATCAACATGGACACCAACTGCTCTGGAAAGTTGCCTGAACCTGCAGCTGGATTTGTGGGAAGAAACAGTAACTCCAAGCTATGGCAATGGAGAGGTCAGGGTTTTTGTTACTGCAGCAAAACTGTGCTGATCTGATTAATACAGGTTATGATCATATGAGAGACATAGAATGGTGGAAGACACCTTCTAGATCATCTAATCCAATTCCTCCCCTGAATGCCAGGGGAAGTAAGGCTCAAAGAAGTTATGTGGCTTGTTCAAAGACACACACACACACACACACACACACACACACACACATACACACACAAGCAAAGTAGGGGATCTAACTCAGAATTCCTAACATTTTGTCCAAGTTCCTCATGTTAAGCCTGACTACAGATGTCTCTCCCAAGGCTCAGTGAAGATCACGGCCCTTGACAGTGCTCTCTTCAAAGCCTCTCACCTTGAGCTGCCCTGAGTAACACTGTGCCCCTGGTGCTACCCCTATTTACTGGCCCCAGGAACCTTGCTAAGAATTGCCTTCTTTTTTTTTCTGGCCCAATCCTGGGTCTCACTGCCCTTTGTTGTGGAGTGGATATGAGTGGGCAGGAGTCAATATGTTCCCCAAAGCAGTGTGACATCACTGGAAACTTTAATAAAGGCAAAGAAGCTATAAATAGGAGGAGAAAATGTTAAAACAGGGTTGAATGTAATTGTCTTGCATGAAACTGACTGGCTTTTGGTTTTCAGGGTTACATTTCTGCTCAGCATCAGAATGCGTCATATGTATTTGCTTCCATCTATACAGAATGTCCTTGGGTCTTCTATCATTGCGTGAGGTCCCAGGAAGGCAAACACAGGGGGCTCAAGTCTAATTTGAAGTTGTGGGTGGTGCAGAAATGAAAGGGCCATTCTTGGTATATACTTGGTCCTGCTATCGGAGGAATCCTTCACTGTTATCTCCTTTCATACTCAAGCTTCTGCCAGAGAACTGGGCACAGCCCTTACACAGTCATTCTATATTTCTTGTTCGGAATCTCTTCTTTAATACCTCTATCACACTCTCCTCAGCAAAGGCAAGTTGTCTTTCCCCAAGGATTACAAACCCCCAGAAGAGTATGGAAAGCTATAATATTACTTTTGGAGCACGGTCCCTCATTTGAGTCACATGTTTTCTTCTCTTTGAAATGATGTCATTCACCCTTCAATCTTCAAGCAATTAAGCAAACAATTACAACAAACAGTGATCTGGTGCTTATTATGTGGCAAGGGCTCTTCTCATGATATTTAATTCTCATGACAAGTTAAGGGATAGAGGTTTTAAAGCCCATTTTGTATGAAACTGAGGTATAGAGAGGTTAAGAATCCTGACAGGGTCTTGTGGCTGCTTGTCAGCAGAAATTACCCTAACTTAAATTTCCTATGATCAGTTAGTTGTAAGTATTCAAAACTTAGCAGGAGGGAAGCTTTTTCCCTTACCGTAACTCACTGGACCCTCTCTACAATCTCCTCTCATCAATATGAGCAGTAGTTACCCAAAAGCTTATTTCCTACACAAGAAAACACAGGGAACTAGAGCAATGCTGGAATAGGAGAAGACAACATGGTTAGAGTTGTGCTTAAGTCAACTAAAATAGTGTAATTTTTGGGAAGAAACACGTTAGACACTGGATGTGCAATGATAAAGAGTCTTAGTATCCACATACTGTTCTGTAAGAGGGGGAGATGCAGACAGGGAGACAAAGGGAACAGGACCTCCGGTTGGCAGTGCCTGTATGGGGGCATGAGAAGTTAAAACAAAGACGCAGAAGCTAGAACCAGTGAATAGCCAAAATGGGATTTCGCAAGTGGTTGAATGTCAGAAAATGAAGAAGAGGCTGGGGGTATCTTAGTTCGTTTTGTGTTGCTCTGATGAGATTCACAGGCTGGGTAATTTACACAGAAAGGAGAATTATTTTTCAAATTCTGGAGGCTGGGAAGGACAAACCAAAGTGATAGATAGTGTGTCAGAATGTGGCAGAAAGCTTCATATAGGAAGAAGGCACAAGGTAGGGGAGGGAACGAGGGGGGAACTGAACTCCTGTCTTTTATAACTAACCCACACCTGATATAATGCTCTTAGCCCATTCATGAGGGACACACACTGGGACCAATTATTTCTTAAATGTCCCGCCTCTTAACCCTGTTGCAGTAAGAATAAAATTTCAAGGTCGGTTTTAGAGGAGATTTGAAGGAGGCAACCAAACCATTGCAGGTGGTAAATCCTGGGAAAAAAATTGTGTTGTGTATTTTGAGTTGAGGTGTTGACATGATTTCCAGGAAGTATTTGGAAGATCTCTATGGGAAATTTTGCAAAAAGCTGAAGTAAGAGACAGAGATTTGGGAGCTATGCACAGGAATACATGCACTTGAAACCTTGAGCATGGCTGAAATAGCCAAGGATTAGTTGGAACCGAGAGCGGGGCAAAGAGCAGTCCTTCAGGGACTAGCTACTTTTGGGGGATTGGAAGAGAAAAGGGAGAAAGAGAAGTAGCAGTCCAAGAAGTGAAATCCGGATGGCACAATGCCCAGGAGCCAAGCAAGCAGAGGTTTTGCAGAAAGATGAATGGTCAGTCATAGAGAGATGAGAGAAAGAACTCATTTTTGATAACTTGATGTGATCAGTACCTGTGAGGTTGTAAAGTGGGGGAGATGTCAGGTACAAAAGCTTGATGCTTGAGGAATAATTTAGAACTCTTTATAGCTAACTCTTTTCAGAAAATTGGCTGTGAAAAATAAAGTATAATGTGGGTAATTCAAAGAGTCGGTACCCAGAGGTCTCATTCTTTTCCCTTGTCATTAGTTGCCATTTAGTGTAGGTTGTAAATTCACTTTCATTCCTCTTGATGGTATGGGAGGTTTTGTTCCTTTCTGTGTGTTTTTGTGTAAGGGGAGATGTTCCTTCACATTTATAATGTGTCTCCAGGAAAGATATCCAGGGAGAGTATTAAGCCAGCTGCCAGAGGAAGCTGCCTGGAGAAGAGGTGTTATAGGGCTGCTTCGGAAAGTGGGGAAGTAAAAGTAATGTGGAATTCTCTGATTTTTACTCAGGAATTTAATTTTTCTTGGTCATTGGAAATTGTGTGTATGATTTTCTATAAGGGTAAATTTTTCAACATAGAAAATGTCATACAGAAGACAAGATGGCATTATATCTGATTATGCTTAAGTTCTGAGTGTCAAGAAACGGATTCAGGTGATTTTACATATATTGGTTATATTCCAACCTACTTTTAAAATGCAGGTTTTTGAGTAAGTGAGTGTATAATGGTTTTCTGGTGCAGAATGGATGATACTTACAGGATTTGTGGTCACTTCAAGGGCCTCCATCATAATACAAATGCCACATTAGAAATCATTGATGGATTTTCAGTCCTCCTTGCATTTCTCTATAGAAGCCATGAAAAAGCACATACCAGTCCTTTGGAATCACCAACAAACAACATGGTCATCCCCAGTGTAGAAACAGGATGGCTTCAGGTTCCCCACAGCAGATGTCATACACCTCACAAGTAAATCTATCCCAGCAATCGGAAATAGATGAAACCATGCTATTTTTAATTGTTTAATCATTGAATGAGTGGCATTATTTCCAGTTGCAATGATTAAATGTTAGGACTTTGACAGCTTAAGATCAGCTGAGAATCAGAAGGCTAAATATTGTAATTGAAAGGATAACAATTGATATTTGTCTTCAGAAAAATCAAAGAATGCATTTAAACAAAAGCAAGCACTGGGAAAATATTAGAACCACTATGCAAATTTCTTTTTTGTTGTTGTTGCTTTTTTTTTATTTTAAAAAATAAAAGAAGGAAAGCATATTAACAGATATCCATTCACAAAATACCATAAGAACAATACAAGCAATACTGAATTACAGACGAAGTGGTAGGAAATAAACAATGGTTGTTGTATTACATATTGATATCTTTAAAGTGGTTTCTCAGGAAAACAAATAGAGACATGCAAACTTGATCAAATAATTAATCATGAACTGATCCTTTCAGTAAAGTTATAGAAGTCAGTAGTTCAACTATGTTAGCTGTCCTGTACACCATGCAAATTTCTGTCCTTCGTGTTTTGCTACTGGAATCCATATATTAAATAAAAAGTAGGGTCTGATTTTACTGCAGAGATTAGGCTCTAAAACCAGAGTTTAAAGCAAAACTATCTTTGAATGCCCTTTCATTGTTCTTAAAATTCCAGAATTTCAGAAGACTGAAAATTAAGGGTGAATTTCTGTGTTTCTTGGATTTCTTTGGTGATGGCCTCCCTTTTCTGGCATAGGAGAGTCCAAGGAGACTTGAATGGGGAAGGGCAGTGTGAGTCTCTCCTTTTAACTTATATATGGACACACACACACACACACACACTCTCTCTCTCTCACGAGTTCCTCAAATGTACTAAGTCTGTTCAGGACTTGGCTATACACTAAAGGAGTTGTCTGTGTTGTTGCTGTTTTCTGCTGTATCCATGTTCTGCTGCTGTGCTATGCCTTGATGCCACCCAAGTAAGAGGCACTATAAATCGGAAGTTGTTTTGGCTACAGTTGTGACAAGAACAGAACCCTGAGGAAAACAAAACTGTTTTTTGAGACATGTTCCCAAAAGTCAACCAGAGATGTCATAAGCATTTAGAGTCTTTAGTTTTAGTGGTCACTCATTTTCATCTTAAATTATATGCGTGGGCCACAAACACCTATTAAATTCCTATCAGGTGCTTCCTGTCTCTTTCAATCAGGAATTTCTTTCAGGCCTTACAATGGTGCTATGATGTTCAACTCACACATGAGAAATTGAAGCTTGGGGGAAATGTTCGGGATCACATTGCTAATGACAGGCATTTTCAGAATTTGCCCTAATTATGCATCTACCTGATGGAAACAATTTTCTCTTTATTCTGTACTATAGAATTTTCCTTCATTTTCTATAAAATGATAGTAACATTAATTATTTCTCTATTTTGAGAATATTCTTATGAATTTTTAGCTAAATCTCACATTTCTTCATGAGTTTGCAAACTTATAATTATTTTTGAAAGCTGTGAAACTAGTTAAATTCCTAACCCTCCACTCAGATGGTCTTGACTATGTTCTTAGCATCACTCAGCAGGGAAGGAACATATGACAAATGGGAAACAAACCAAAGCTGTGAACCAACTTGTAGTTCTCTAAAAACGGAATTTCTACAATGGCAACAAAGACCACAGTCAAGAAAAGCTACCAGGGCCAAAATGGGTCAAGAAGCAGGAGGCTCATGGAAGGGAAGTGAAAGGAAGGGAAGGAGGGAATGGAAGGGAAGTGCAGGGGAGGGAAAGCGGGGGTGGGGGGGAGGAAAAAGAAGGAGGAGTCGGGAGGCTGCAAGATGATGACCTGGGATTGGAGGTTCTTCATTCAGAGCCCTGAGACCTGGGTAGGAAGTTTGGTACCTGTTGCTTTGCATAGAACAGTCATTTCAGTACTGACTACAGATGTAGAAACATGATTGGCTAAAAAAAAGGTTCTAGAAAAGGTTATTTAAATTCATTAATTATAAATTCAATAAACACTTATTTTCGATTTTTATTGTGAACAAATTCATTTTGTTCTAGGGTTCTGAGTGCCTAGATAGTACCTTCAAAATATATGGAAACTTCTTTTTAATTAAAAAAGGAAAGAAACTGCGTTGATTTTGTTTGCCAAGGAGCTGCTTATTGAGTAAATTTAATTGAATTTAAGCCTTTTGTAGAAAAACAGACTCCTCTCTTTTTGTTTTTCATTTTTATGGAAATTTCCAGACTAGACCTTCTGAAGGGATTTCGTTGTGTCAGGGTCTATACTCTGCCTTATCTATTGAATCTAGTCCAGCTCCATGGTGACAGACTACACACAGAGAAAAAATATTTTGGATCCAAATTTGGGAACACTTGCTTCATAAAAATTTGCTGTAAGCTTAGTTCCAGATCTTAAAATTAATTCTTTTCACTGAAAGAAATGTAGCCCTCAGGCTTTTAGGCCCTTAAAATTTAACCAAATTGTCATTATAAAAAAAAAAAATTTGGTCACCAGGGGTGGTGCCACACACCTGTAATCCCAGCACTTGGGCAGCTGAGGCAGGAGGATGTCCATGAGTTCAAGGCTAGCCTGGGGTACATAGTGAGTTCAAGTCTGATCTGAGCTACATAGTGAGATCCTGTCTCAAAATCAAAGAAAAACAAACAAAATCCCCAAGTTGGTGTCTAAGAATATTTTGTTTTTAAAATAAGTTTGATTTTTAAAAATGGAAGACCATGATGTTATGGTTTGTGTCTGGATGTCCCCCTACAGCCTCATGAAGCCACGAGGTGGGTTTGTAGCGTTTGTAATTGATTCATAGGCCAATGCTGGGATTATGAGTGTGAGTGTTACACATGCCCTGGGGCAGGTAGTTTGCTTACAGTGTAAGGGAGAGAAAGAGGCTGCTTGCTCCCCCTCCTCCCTTTTGCTCTTGTTGCTTTTGCTGTCTGCTGCCACCATGAGCCGTTGCACTCTTCCATGTGCCACTCTGCCTTGGAACCAGCTGAGTATGGATTGAAAACTGCACAAACTGTGAGCTAAATAAATCTTTTCTTCCTTAATTCTGGGCGTTGGGTATTTTGTATCAGCAACAAGTGAAAAATAACTAAGATACATGATAAATTGTGGGCAAAACACATTGATAACAAAGGTTGTTAGGGAAAGTTTGACAACTGTCATTTAAAAATTTTTTTTCTGTTTTTCATTTAGGTACAGCTGGAGGAGGCATAAAAATCAGCCTCAAAATATAAAATCAAGTTTCATTTACATATTTTTATCAACAAGAATGGGATAGACATCTTCAGTTATGTACAGAGAGTTAAACACATATAATTCTTAGATTAATAGCTTGTACATAGTAAATGGTAGCTACCATGCAGAGATTATCCCTAATGTGAAAGTGATATAGTCTGTGAAGTGCTATAAAAGCCAAAATATTTTGAACATCCACAGGACACTGCAACTAGAAATTTCCATATCTGAATCCATGTGGTGGGCAAAAGTCAAAAAAGAAGATGCACTAAAAATACTGTATATAATTCCCTTCTGGCTATGTGAATAAAGTGCATGTAAAATTTAAACTAATTTTGTGCTTAGACTTGGCTTTCATATCTCAAATATTGCATTATGCACATGCAAATATTTTAAAAAATAAATTTTTAGAGGCAGATTGTGTTAGTTACTTTTCTGTCATTGCTGTGACAAAATACCTGACACTCAAAGTCAGAGGAGGAAAGTCTATTTAGCTCACAGTTTGTAGAGGTTTCAGTCCATAATCAGCTGGCTCCAAGCCAGAGTGGCATTGTGAGGGGCAACAGTTCAAGATGAGGGAAGACAGAAAAAGCAAAAGAGCGTGGGGAGGAGGGCTAGCCTCTTTTTCCTCCTTTATATTGTATGTAGCTATCTGCTCTAGGGCGGGTGTAGCACTCACACTATCTCCATGCCCTCCTCTTGCACAGGCTCAGGATGTTTACAAAGTGAGGACCCTGGACCCTTGCTGAGTTACTTGGTTAAACTTCTAAAGTTCTCAAATTGATACAATGACTCAACCATTACAACACCCGGGAGCATAAACAGCTACCCTAGGGCATGTCTTCTACACCCTAGGATACAGAACTGCTGAGTTGCTTAGCTGAACTCCTAAACTTCTCAGGTTGACACAGTGTATCAACCATTACACACGGTCTCAGTATGTAGTTCAGGCTGACCTTCAGCTTACTGTGTAGCCTGGGCTGGCCTCAAACTCATACTAATCCTTCTACCTCAGCCTCCCAAGTGCTAAGATTACAGGCATGAGCCACCAGGCTCAGTTCCAGATATTCTAAGTTCTGAAAAATATCTTAAATCTGAAATAGTTCTGATTTTAAGAATTCCAAACAAGGAACACTTAACATGTATTACTTTTATGCTTACACTGCTAAGAATATAGCAAATATTTATAATTATGTTTTAATTTCATTTATTACAGTACTGTATTCATTAAATATGCTGGCTGGCTTATTATTGTTCTTACTGATATTCTCTTTGTTTAAAAAGCAAGAAATGTTTAACTACTCAGTTTTTAGCATTCAGGACTTATTGTGATTAAGTTTAGAATCTCTATTGAATTTCCCTACCACAATTTTAACATAAGTGTGGAATAATAATAGATTTAAAATACATATTTACTTAGATTCTCAGCCCAAGTTCACTGAATAATGACTCTTTGAGTATCCTCCATGTGTTAGAATTTGGGTGTACTGAGGTTTTGGTCCTATTCCTAAGGGTGTATAAGATTAGTGGAGAAGAGAGATGTATAGGCAAATAAATTACACGTGATAGGATATTAGAATAGGTTGTTAGTCAGCTGTTGTTGGAACCAGAGTATCCTAGGTGGTTTAGGACCTCCCCAAAGGGGTCAATGTTTAATCAAGTTTCTAAAGAATGAATAGGAGTTGCTTCAACTTATCTATAAAGAGAGGCAACTGGACAGGATACTTTTGTGCTCTAGACTTCTATGATTTTAGCACCTTTATTCTGTTTGGTCAATAGTGAAATATATTGGGTTTTTATATTTTGAGTTATGTAGAAGACTTTATTCAAACAATCCCAAGTCTTCTCAGTCCTCAGTGAAAGCACCAATGAACTGTTCAGCTGTTCTGCTACCCTGCCAAATAGCTGAGCTTTTGGATTTCAGGACAAAGAATTCACAAAACTGGCTGAGTGTTTCCCTTTTCATCAGGACATTTTGGCATCAGGTAGTCAATAACTGTGGACACATTTCAGGAATTTGAGCGATTTGGATTCAATACAGAGAAAATAATAGCTTAGATTTTAATTTGAAGTGAAGTTCAATTACCCAGAGCCAAAAATATCCTGTCCTCTTCCAAGTGCTCTAAGATGTTCATTAGCTCTGGCTCTGGTCCTGGGTATTTTTGTAATGAAATCGGCTGAAAGTTTGCAGGACAGATGGGGTTGCCATCCTTCATGGGCTCCAGAGGAGAGTGGACCTCAGTCAGAGACCAGAAGAGTTAAAAAACCAATGAGGAGAAAGGCCCCGAACGTTACCTGTTTGTCTAATTAAATCCCATTGTCTTAGTAATTTCTGCGTGATTGTCAAGGTAATGGTAATAATTCCTTGATATATATTTAAAATCAACTTTATTGAGGTAAAATGCGCACATTTTACATATAGGGCTTTTCAAGCATTGACAAACTCCTACACTAGAGTAGCCATCACAACAAGCAAGACAGAGAACTTAACCATCTCCCTAACATCGCACCCGGCCAGTCCTTCCTTATCTTACAATCTGAGCCTGAGACAAACTCTGATTTACCATCAACCACTGCAGAGAGGACTTCTCTTCCCAAGGATTTCATGTCATGTCGTAGGTCTCTTGTGCAGTCTGACTTCTGTCATTCAGCATAATGTTTTGCAAATGCATCCTTCTTCTTGGTTATACCAGTTGTTCTTTCTAATGGTTCATATTCACTGCATGGAATTTGACAATTTGTTAGTCCACGTATTTATTCATGACCATTTGGATGTTTTGAATTTTAGGCACTTATGACTAAAACTGCTAAAGTCATCCATTTATAAATGTTACCTGAGTGTTTATCTAATTGGATCCAGTTCTGCCTTAGCAATTCCTTGGTGATTGTCATGTGAATGGTAATAATTACCATGCTGTAGACCTATGTTTTTTTTTTTCTTGTTAACTACTTAGGAGTGAAACTTGTAGGTCATGTTGTTATGCTATTCACAAGAAAATTTTAGACTATTTTTCAGGGTGGCTATAAAGTTTTTGCAGTTCTAAATAACCACATTTAAGAATTTCTGCTGTTCAACATTCTTTTAGACTTAGTATTTTCAATTTAAATGAATCAAATAGGTATGTAGTGATATTACAGTGATTTTTAGCCTGCATTTTCCTGATGTCTGATGATTTTGGACAACTTTTCGCTTACTTATGGCCATTGACATATACTTACTTATGGAGTGTTTGTTCACATTTTTTCTGCAGGGATTTTGAAAATTTTTTGTGGTTTTTTCATAGTTTTGTGAATGTGCCTTGGACCTACCGTAGTAGGTAGATTGGGTTTGTGTTGAAGTTTATTTGAAGACAGATTTTTATGGTTAAAGTAAAAATTTGAAAAGAAAAATTTAAAGGAGGAAAGTTTGGCTTTTGTTTTCTTTTCTTTCTCTTTTCCTCAAGAACCTGCTTGTAGAATAGTACTGGCTGGACATTGTAAGAGTATGAAGTATAGAAAACAAGGCTTCTGAATTCAAGAATGCATTGTTATACACTGAAAAATGCCAGACTCTAGTCACAAAGATATAGGTTTCTATCCAGACTATCCTTCCATACCTCTGTAACCTTGAACAGACATATGATCTCCTTTGAGTCTGGTTTCATCAGCTAAAGGTGGGATTGATATTCAACTAGTTGATAATTCTGAAGATAAAATGAGAGAATAAATGCTAGGTACCTACCAGCATGCCCAGCACACGCAGTAGTATCAATATTACTTTCCTTCCCTTTCTCTGTACCCCAAACATGCTTTTCTTCCTTTTAAGATTTCAGGATCCTTCTCTGTGTTACTTCATCCTTCTTACCTTTAGATTCATCTTCTCCAACCCATCACTTATCTGTTTGTATTCTCTTACAGAGCCTTGCTGAATACACGAGTAGCTACCTGATGCAGTAAGATTTCTGCTAAGGTGGCAGTGAAGAAAATATTTGAACATTTCCCTGAGTGCTTTTATCTAAGGAGTAAGATCAAGGGCAGAATGAAAAATGGGGGAATTTGAGGAAGGCTGGTTATGGTAGGTAGTGCTTGTGGTATTGCTGACCTTTTCCAGAGTCCCATAAATCATATTATATAAATGAATCCCTCCAGGGAGTTTGGCTGAACTTGGACATTTTCAATTGGTTGATTTTTTTCAAGTCCTCTTCCTTCCACATTTTTATGAGATTTTTCCCACCATCTTCTCCCAAGCCAAGCCATATGAATAACTTTAAAAATCAGCTTTTTTAAAAAATAAATGTCTTATTTTTCTTCAGATTTATAGTTTCACCATACTCCAGTACTTATGGATGGCTTGTGGTTTAGTGGTGCACTTGATAAAGATTTTGAGCTTAGATAAAACTGCAATTATCTGTAGTTGTAGCAAAATCATGACTGAGTATGCTGGCCTGCTATTGGTAGTCTGGATTGTATTTCTGAGAATCCATCTATCAACTAAGGTAACAAATCTTCAAGGGAAGTTGATTTGATAATCAGCTCTACCTCAAAGACATTATGGATCATAGGCTGTTATAGCTGGAAGTGTCATAGGGCCAACTAATCTAACGTTATGTCCAGTTTTTAGGTGAAAACACATACTGTGATGATTAAAAATTAATTTTTTAGTGAATATTAACATGTTTGATTGGTCATCATACTGATCTGGGCAATTTGCACTGCTGAAGATATTCTGAGACAGCTGAATCATTCATTTTTTGAATATACTCTTTATAATTAAATCTATAATCCTTGATTATGGTTACCATTCATATATTTAGTTGTGTTAATACATTTTGATTTTTTGTATTCCTTTGAGAGCCAGAATATTAACATTATGCAAAAAATCCCACACAAAATCTCAGGTCCTAAAGTGAGCTAGCTTCTTCCTTGCCAAATTATCTTTAGGGAGAAGTTAGGAAACAACCTAGAAAAATGTTTATAGTTTCCATGAAATAACTGTCCACAAATGGATTCTCAGTTTGAAACTTTGTCCACTTTGCAAACTAAAAATGCTTCCCTAGCTGGTTGACAAAGGTTGCCTCTAAGCAGAATAACTGACTGACATCCATGTTATCCCAGCTGAATATTCTTGGAAAACCCAATTTTGTTCTGAGAAGGAAAAGTTAAGAGAAAGTACACAGAGTGTTTGGCACTATCTACTTTTGGGCAACTCCTTGTAGACCTCACTAGAGAATCTTTGAAATATTAAAATGTCTTTCACAAAGCCGTGTACACCTTCACTTTTGAATAAAATTTGTCAGCATAAAGATTTCATTGGGTTTTGATGAAAAGTTTTGCACTTCTCTCTTTTCTGATCTCTTTGGTTTTACAAAAATCCCAAAGATTAGAAGCATCCTGGATTGAAATGAGTTCTGTGAGGATTACACAGTGATCGCACTGAGTGTTGCTTATAAAATTTCCAGAGGAAGTCTCGCTGCAAGGATAAGAAATTTAAGGGGTTCTTTTGGTAGGCATATGTGTCACGTTAATTTTGGGGGGGAGGGAATTCTATGCTTATATTTATTTCAAATGTGCTCAGACTGGTTATCTCCCTGGGCTCCCCCTACTCTTCTACTTTTCAAAGGGTCACCAGCTCCCAGAGATTTGTTGGGCAGCCTTTTCGTATTTTCTCATAAGACATAAATCACAGGTGAATCTAGATTGAATTACATAAGACCATAGCATTCCACGGTGGACTGGTATAGGTTCAAATGACCATTGCTGTCGGAATTATTTATTCCTGGAGTTAAAAGGCATAGCTGCTTAAAAACTGGTCCCCTCACTTATCTATGTCATTGGAATCATCTAGGGAGATTAGAAAACATTGATTCCTGGATCTGATCACAGAGTTTTGATGTAATTGGAGTGAAGCCTGTACGTCAAGAATTGTAACATCCCCTAAGTACTGCTGAAGTACAGCACATTCTGAGAACCACTGCTCTAAACTACAAAACAGGTGGAAGGCAGAGCTTCAGTGACCTGTTTCCAAATAGATGGCCTATCACAGTGGGCAAAATCTCATCTAAATGATTTAGCCTGACATTCAGGCTGTGCTCAGTGGGTTGTTTATAGCTTCCTACGTAGAATTTCTGGTTCTATGCTAGGCCTCTCACTTTGTCCCTGTGTCCTATCTGTTTTTACCTTGGACCCAAGATTTTATACCATTTACTTACCAGCAGAAGACCCTTCATCGCTGGCAAGTTTCCTGCTGGTTTATTTATGAACTCAGCTTGAAATATCTGCTACAGTGTTATGTCCTTGGATCTGGAGCTGGCTATTATTTGCATCTGAAGATTTGTCACAAGCTCTTTGGACAGGCAGCCACCCTGTATCAGCAAAGAGAGGATCATGGTATGTCCTTTATATAGAGTATTGTGAAGATTAAATGGTTTACTTTGTGTAAATTGTTTAGGCCAATGACTGGCACATAGTAAGCCCTCAATCTCCAAATAAATCACACACCAGTGACTCTTCTTTATAACAGTTCAATACATTACTAAATATTATGTTTCTTTGGGAGTTAGTTTTCTATTGCTGTTTTAAAAACAGCTCCAAACATATGTACTTAAAACAGTAACTTTTTCTTTCTTTTCTTCTTCTTTTTTGTTTCCAGTCTGGGCTGGCTTTGCTTGGTGGTTTTTCTGCTCTTGTGGGTCTTCCAGGACTAGACTATCTAGAGATAGGTTCTTCACTCCTGCATTTATCTGGAACATCAGTTGTGGGTGCTGGCAAGGCTAGATGTTGATAGTGTTTTTCTCTTTTCTAGGTTATCTTGGATCACTTCATACCATGGTGGTTTCAGAATGTTTGGATTTCCCACAGGGCACCTGCCTTACTGTAGAGAGAAAATACTACACTTGATCTTAGCCAAAAGGCCAAGAAGTGCTGTAGAGAGAAAATAGAAGGTACATGCCTTTTGAAAGTCTAGATTCACAAATTCCAGAACACAAATTCTACCATATCAGCCAAAGTGCAAGTCACAAGTGTAGCTTGGGTAGGAAAGGAGAGGATGCCTCTCTCGAATCATGAAGCAGGGTACATGTTTTCATGGAAGGAAGAGATAGAGCCATCTCAGGAGAAGAGCTAACACATGAATACTCTTAAATGACTTCAACAATGTGTACGTTTAATTTTTCAACTAGATTTCATTTACCTGAGCTCCTGGGACGACATATTTTCTGTATTTTTATATTCCCTCATAGTGCTCTGTAGGTACTGCACACACCCCAGATAAACATTGGTAAACTGATACTAAGATACGAGGTCCAAGGCTGAGCAAGTGGGAAAAGAGTAACTGACCTTCTCATCTGAAAAAGAACCCTCATAGACAGCAGAAGAAACTGGAGGGTAATTTTCTTAGGAAATTATGAGTTGCTATGATGTGACTCGCATATGCCTTTTGATTTTCCTTCCTTCCTTTCCCTCTACCTGTCACCCTCTCTTTTTTCTTCTTTTTAATTCTTTGTTAGGTCGTCTTAAATGCTCTCCAGTCTTAGAAGGGAAATGAGAAGACGTGTTGATGGGGCTGTGCCATCTCTTCGCGTGCATTCCTATGGTGATGAGAGGAAATTGATACTCCATCTTTAGTCTGCAGGCACCGCTTTTACAAACTTAAGGCCTCCTTTGTTGATCATCAATTCTGGGTGCTAACACTTGATTTCCATACAGCCTTTAACTTAAATTGTTTTTCAAGGATTAATGGTTTGTGGGAGAACAGTCAAGGTTTAAATTTTCTCCAAGAGATTTATAAAGTCAGTATGTAAAATAGAGCTGCGGAAGCAGAGCAGAGCTCTTGAGAATTTTGAAATATGATTCTGAAGCTGCTCATTTGGATCTTTATCTGTGTCCATAGGGAAATTAAATGGTTCAACTATTGGATCAGATTCTGAATGGAGGTGCTAGCCTCAGACTATCATTTCCTCTTAGTTATTATTTTGGCCCAAGCAGTCTTTTATTTCAATGCTAGCGGGCATGCAGGATCACAGGTGTTAGAAAGAAAGAGACGCAGTGGAAGGGAATAGTCACAGCCCAGCCTGTAGTAGAGAGCTGCCAGGAATCCGGGTCCCGACGGCTTTTACCTCACGTCGCAAGTTTTGACTGTCTTGATCTTTTTCAAGAGATGCTTTGCTTAACTCAAAATTGTTTGCAAACTTATAATAAATCAGGGAAAAAAGGCCACTGTGTTATGAGGAGAGAAATGGTATAATCCTTTCACTAGCAAAGGTCATGTGAGGTAAAGCATAAGTTAGGTCTCCTTAGGGAGGGTGCTGCCCCTTCAGGACAATTTCGGTATCAGTGCCGATGATTTTGATCATAATCTTGAGGGCACGAAGGCCAGGGACGGCCCAGTGTTGAAACGTGGGAGATAATCCTGCACTTCTAAGAACTGTACTTCCTTTGATAATTGATTGTTCCGTTGGATGGTCAGGTGTTGATATTATAGATATATAGTTATCAGAGTCTTTTGTTCAAAACGTAAACCACCTTTGTTAACTGATTTAGTAAATTTCATCATAGATGACAACCTTATTTAATTGGGAGCCACCATAGCACACACCACACAGTTACGCTGCAGCTGATTCATTTACAAGGATGCTCATAATTCTACGATAGAGATGCGTTTATCCCAGCTTCACTGGCCCTATACCGTGTTCACACTGAGGACATTTATTCCTTGAACTGGCTGACATTTTCTTACAAATTACTTTAATTCATATCTGTTTTCTGTTTATTTTAGGGAGGTGTATTATTTTTCAAAATTACATTTATACTTGTTAGCTTAGATATGCATGGAGAGTACGATTGGATTGAGAACCATAGTTTCAATGTGCCCTGTGAGCTACTGCTATTAATAAAAGATTTCAGCAACAAACAAATAAGTGAGCATGATTTTTTTTTATTAAGGAGAGTTTTACTAAATTAATTGTAATAGCTTTTACGAGGCATTGCCTTGTGCTAGAGTAGCAGAAGAATGAAATCAATTGCTTCTGAGTGTCTCAGTATAGACGGAGAAATGGAGCAATAAGGGAACAATTGAAATGTGGGGAGACAAATAGAGTGGGAACAGCTCAGGGGTGCTGGAGGAGCACACAGGAGCGGCAATAATAGCACCTGAGGGTACAGCAGAATAGACTTCTTTTTGGGGAGCTGAACCTAAAAATCTAAGAGTCCTTCAGTCTTTGCAATTTCCTAAAATGGTTTGGATTTTGGTGTGTGCCCTCATCACCACGGTTTCTAAATAACTTGCTGTGCTCACTTTCATCCTTAAGCCAAAGCTGAGCATTCTCTAAGCGTTAGAAATGAGCCTAAGTGCTATAAATGACAGCGGTCAAAATACCACCTTACTTGACACATAATGAAGAGCTCAGGAGTTGAAAGCAGACTGTAGATTTACGCACTTCCCATTGCTTTTTACTTGCGTCATTTTGGGAAAGTCCCTTTGCTTCTCTAAGCCCTAGTTGCATCGTAATAAAAAGTGGGAAAGATGGCGTGCCTTAGTAAGATGGAGGGGCACTCAGTGCCCTGGAATGTGGGTGAGCATTCCAGCTCCTCCTTGCCCCACGGGGCTGAGGGAAGCATTGATAAGGAAGAAGGAGATGAGGCACTTGGGCTAAGAGTTGGGAGGTTCCTGGTGCTGCTACTGTCTCGATATCTGCATTTAATCAGTCCTTGGGGCTTCAGGGTCTCAGTTTTTACATCATTAAAAGGAGATAGTTGGACAAGCTTAAAGTCCCTTGCCAGCTCTCTGGTGCCAAGTGCTATCACGGCTCTTCTCAGCGGTAGCTGGTGTCTAGCACCACCTTTACTACTAACTCCCTTTTAAATATTCTTTCGATTTCTTTTTGAAATAAGCCCTCATTTTGTGTTTCAGTTAAGTTGGAAAAGGATGCATAGATTTGTTTCCTTCCATGATGTAATTAAGACCCGAGAGTCTCTGCTTGCTTCTTCCCCGGGGCCTTTGTGCCCTCAGTTTTGTAGACATTGGCGTGTTTGGTTCCTTCTGCTTATTCAGGTCTCTGCTGGCGCATCTTTCTCTGGAGAAAGCTTTCTGTCACCCTGTTGGCAGTTACTCTCTGGTGCTGCACCTTGGCTATTGTTATTTGGAATTGTTAGTTTATGTTATGTTCATTGAATGTCTGGCAGAATGCTTGCTCCATGACAACAGGGCCGTTTTGTGTCTCCTTCCTCTGGACTGGTGCCTGGCCTTTGGTAAGAGTTCAGTTTAAACCCCGACTTGTGTCCCTAGCTATGACTGCACGTCGCTGTGAGGGGAGAGACACAGGGGGCCCCTGGGAGGGAGGAGAGAGAGAATGATGACGGAGTGACCAGTCCCCTTCTCTTACACGCTGTCCCTGACGGTTCTGACTCTGGCAGCCACTTCTCATGCGGTTGTCTGGCTGGGAACTGTGGCTTCCCTTCTCTGGGCCTCATATTATGCATTTGTAAAATTGAAGAGTTGGGTTGTCGAAATGAACATTTCACTTACGTTCAGCCCCTTCTCAGTGCTAGGCGCTGGTCCAGTACCTCATAGGCATTGTGCTGTTTCATCTTCTTGGCTTTGTGAGGTTATGTCCATTTACAGAGGCCATGTGGGACTTAATTGAGAGCCCTGCACATATCCACTTGTGAGGGCTGCCGCAACAAGATTCCATAGACTGGGTGGAGACAAAGGGGTCACAGATTTAGTTTGTTCCAAGGCCTCTCTCGGACCACTAGATGTGCACCTTCTGCTGTGTTCTCACGGGTCCTTTTCTGTGTGTGTTGGTATCCCTGGTGTCCCTTCCTTTTCTTATAAGAACACCAGTCCAACTTGATCAGGACGTCATGTTTACAACCTCACTTAATGATAATTACTTCCCTAATGGCTCTATTTCCAAATTTAGCTATATTGGGGGTTCAGGTTTCAATATATGGATTTGGAGGGAACAAAGCATGACTCAGTCAATAACCCTGCTCCAAACCACTCAGCTAATAAGCAGCAGAGACATTTGAATCTAGGTCACGTTCCCAGTGCCCCAAACCACTGTTCTGTACTGCTGCTAGGATTCTGTCCAGCTGCTATCTGTCAAAGATCAAGCCTGCTGAAATGGAGGGCCCAGTGTTCCCTCTGCAGAGAGAACACTGGGAAGGCCAGGCCAGGTGGTCGAAGCCCGAGTGATTAGTTGGCATCACTCAGTGCAGGTGCGCACTGGGAGATTTAGCGAAGGCCCCTGCATCTCATTCTTGTCTGCAGGTCTGACTGGAAACTCATTGTAACAGGAGTTCCTAGCATTACAATTAGCCAGAAACCTCTCCCAACCTCTTCTAAGATGGTTGGAGGATAAATTTTACTTTGGTTCTCTCATGGATAAAGTGGCAGTTATCCAGGGACTTAGAAAGGTCAGCAAAGTTTGTAAAGGCAGAGCTGATATTTGCCAGAGTGTCCCATTGGAATCTGGGGTTGCCGGGAGAGTGGATATCAGCTGGGTCCCAGGAAAAGAAAAGAGATTTTCCAGTACTGTTGACAGGGAGGCTGTCGGCTGCTGGCATCACTGAGTGTGTCTAGTGTGTCTTTGGCCATCTGTTCATTAACATCCTCTGAACGGCTTTGGTGCACCAGGGACCTGTGAGAAGGATGAGCCAGCCTTGTGATTTCTGTCCACTTTAAAAGACTGGCTGAGTATCTCAATCATGAACCACAGAATAGAGCAATCATGCATTTCCTACAATCCCAATAAGTTTTGCATGATAAGTTCTGTCTGCTTTACTCCCCTCAAGAGCCACGTGAAAGAGCCATATCATCACCACTTTACACATAGAAAAAACCCACTGAGCAGAACGGTCTCCAGCAGCGGGGTATAAAAATGCCCCATCACTTTTCTTTAGTCTGTGTCTCCACCTGTGCTATGTTGAGTGCCTTTCTTCGGTTGGGTAGAACCTTCGGAACAATGACACTGGGGACAGTGTCCACTTTCAGTTCTTTCAAAAAGGTCACTTCAATTTCCAGCTTTTTTCGTTTCACATCTCCTGCCACAAACACCTGTAAGTAAATCCTTCATTCTGTAATGAAAAACTTCATGTTTATTATTAAGTTCAGAGCTATCTCTGTGTCCTGTGACCAGATGTCAATGAAATTTCTCTGAGAATTAGTATCCAAGGACAGGGATTGAGGATAAACATATGGGCTGGTCAAAGGAGTAAGGTGTAGTGCTGTGAGAGATTCGAGCATTTGTGTTAACTGGCAGATGTATAGTAGATGCCCTGTATTTGCAGATGCAGTCAACCACTGGTAAAAATTTTGACTGTATTGAGCATGCACAGACTTCTCCTCATCATTACTCCCTAGACAATGTAGTACAGCAACTGTTCATACAGCATTTACTTTGTGCGAGGTGCTCTAGAGATGGCTTAAAGTAACTGAGAGGAGGTGCATAAACTATGTGCAAATGCAGCATCATTTTATATAAGGCACTTAGGCAACTGTAGGTTTGGATATCCTCAAAGAAGACTGGAACCAATTCCCCGTGGGCTTCAAGGCATGACTGTAATTAATCGTGCCCTGAACTCTGCCTAGCACTACCACAACCAATCTCATAAAAGTACTTCACTTTTTGTTTTGCATTTGGAGATATTTAGACAAGTTCAACTCTTTCCCTGCTAGATAGATGTTTTGTATAGGTGCTGGGCTTGGTGTGCTTGGCTCTGCTGCTTCTCTTTATAACTTTAGCCTGTGAATAAGTCCTATTTAGACAGCAGAGAAGAGTGACCAGGTCTCACAGATTAAAATTTGTGATAAGCCTCATCATATTGCCTAAACAAGGCTTTGAACGCTCTTTTGGACTTCTGTACTTGTTTTGTGAGTTTAATGGCCTTCTGGCTTTAATCAAAGACTTTACCATTCCAACGAAAGAATGAAAGGCAGAAAAATTTAAGTCTATTTACATACACAGTACTTAAAAGGATTATAGGCCTGCTTTAGTTCCGAAACTAGCTTTCCAAGGTTTTCAGGCAAACTGCCGTCTTGTAACTCTCTTGTTGCTGAGACACAGCACTGGACAGCCACAACTTAAAGGAGGAGAGGCCTATTTTGGCTCATGGCTAAGGTCCAGGATCAGCTGGCTCCAGGGAGAAAATGCCATGGCAGAGGGGCACAGAGGAGAACGGGATGCTCACACCACGTTCGTCAGGATGCAGACAGAGAGGGGAGGAGCTGGGCGGGGAGATGGAGCTTTGCAGGTGACACCTCCCGTGACCTGACTCTTCTGACCAGATCTCACCTTCTCACAGCCTGACAGTGACATCACCTCCATAGTTCAAGCAGCTTCCAGAAGCCCTGCCTAGGAGCACAGCAGCTCCCTGGAGGACATTCTTGACCTAAACTACAGCAACTAAATTTTTAAAGAATGTTAAAAACTTAAATATATAATTTATACACAATGTGATATTAAAAAATAACCTTTCATTTAATTCTATGTGCAAGCAACATTCTAAAACTTTATGACACCAATTTTGCTTAGGTTCATATTTGCCCAAATACATTTGAAAATTGATATTCTGAGACTCTAAATTGTACAGCAAGCTTTGGTCATCAGCTTTCTGTTGCTGTAAAAAAGCACCCAAATTCATCAACTTGGCTCAGAAAAGATTTGCTTGGGCTCACGGTTTCAAAGGTTTTACTCTGTTTCTTGGCCCCGTCATTCTGGGCTTGTGCTGAGGCAGAGCACACCATGGTCAAGAGTGTGCGGTAATGTAGAACTTCTCATATTGAGGCTGGGGAGCAAAGACAGAGGGGCAAAAAGGTCATGGGTCCCAGTGCCCTTGAAAAGTAATCCCCTACATTCCCAACAGGGCTTCACGCCCTATAATTTCCACCAGGTGGAGATTAAGTCTTCAACCCATGAGCCTTTGCCAGATACTTAGGGTTCAAATCATAAGATCCTTTAAAATCAATTTTATTTAATTACATTTAAACATTGTTTTTTAGAAGTATACATTATGTTTGTTTCTATAAAATACTTATTTTGACATTCCATCAAGAATCAAACTAGCTAGTTGTTGACATCAAAAGCCGATATAAATCATTAATTAAAAATCAAACAGGAACAATTAAGAAAATAAAATCCATTGTATTTCATTTGCCACCATTTTTTTTTATTTTAAAAAAATACAAGTACTAAAACATATTGACAAACAGACACCAATTAGCATAAAAAATAGTACAATCACAACTAATCTATAGACAAGGTGATATGATCTCAACAGTGGTTATTGCTTTATCCATTGATAACTTCGAAGTGTAATTATATAAGCCCATATACAGACATGCAAATTTAGTCAGACAATTAATCCTCTCAACAACAGAAAAAACACAAAAACCAAAAATCCAAAGACAAAAAACAAAACAGGCAAACATCAACAACAGCAAAAACAACAACAACAGCAAAAAAAAAAACACCAATAGTTGCTGCTTTACATATTGATATCTTCGAAGTGTGTGTTCAGGATAACACATACAGACATACAAGATTGATCAAATAACCCATCATCGATTATTGCTTAGCATTAACTGATATAATACAATAGTAGAACCATGTCAGCCCTCCTGCATATATGTATATTCATATATACATACATACATTTTTGTCTTTTTCTTTTCTCCTTTCCTTCGACCCATCTGTTCTTTGTTTTTGAACAGATTTCCTTCATGTCTCTTAGTTTATATTCCCACCCTCAGGTTCTTACACCAGTGATACAATACGTTGCCTGCACATGTATCGCTGATTTATTTCACTTATGAATATGGACTCCAGTTTTGTCCACTTGCCTACAAAGTCCCCAAAACTGTCTTTCTTTATAGCTGAATAATATTCCATTATACAAAAATGCCACAATTTTTTAATCCAGTCTTTTGTGGATGGGCACTTGGGTTGCTTCCACATTTTAGCTATTACAAATTGTGCTGCTATAAACATGGGTGCCCATATGTCAGAGTGATATGATGTTTTCAGATCTTCTGGGAAAATACCCAGAAGAGGAATAGCTGGTTTGAATGGAACCTCTAGACCTAGTTTGCGGAGAAATCTCCAAACGGCTCTCCACATTGGCTGCACCAGTCTGCATTCCCACCAGCAGTGTAATAGAGTCCCTATTTCTCCACAGCCTCGCCAGCATCTGTTATTGGATTACTTTTTCATACTGGCCAGTCTTACTGGGGTGAGATGAAATCTCGATGTTGTTTTTATTTGCATTTCTCGAATGACTAAGGATGTGGAACATTTTCTCATATATTTATTTGCCATTTGTATTTCCTTGTCTGAGAATTGTGTATTCATCTCAGATGCCCATTTCTGGATTGGGTCTTTGAATTTGGACAGGTACATGTT